>RHDR01000363.1:0-31054 GCA_009806295.1 Davidsoniella neocaledoniae
CTGCTGCTGATTCTGCTGTGGCATTGCTTGGCCCTGTTGATTTTGATTAGGCAGCTGTTGCTGCTGAGATTGTTGCGCAATAGAGAATTGTCTAGCATCTAGATTATTCTGTACTTGATATTGGGCAGGATAAACTATTTGTTGAGGTTGTTGTGGTTGCTGAGACCGAGGTTGTGATTGAGGTTGTGACTGAGGTAATGAGACATGGTTTTGGTCTTGAGACAGTGTCTGTGAATGTTGGGGTATCTGCTGCTGCTGCTGTTGTTGCTGTTCTTGATGTTGTTGATGGTGGACGGCATCAATTGCAGACTCAGCTTGCTTCTCGAATTCACGAAGTACGTTTCGTAAGAAGATAGCTTGAAGGGCACAGCCGGTATCTGGTGGTGCTTTGTGTTGCTTGAAGATAGTGCTTACAGCACGTAGTGCTTCGACAACGCTATATTGTAAAGTGTGATGAATATTGTTGCCACTACCAGATAGACACACTCTAAGTAAGAATGCTACTGCGTATGCCGTCATGACATGTACAGAGTCCTGACAGAAGAAAAGCTCAGGGGTGACATCCGGCTCACTAAGAAGATGCAGCATCTCTCGGGCAGACGCAAAGCAAACCCATATAGGACGCTTATCAAATGCCTGCATGTTCATGGTTCCGATCATGCTCGGTTGTAGGGGAATAGAATATATACTGAGACGTAGATGGGCGCCATAGAATCTGATCATGAAAGCATGACACTTTTCCGGCGATGTTCTAGTTACGGCATACCAGCGATCACGCCAACGCCGAAGATCCGTATCCATGGCTTCAAGAAGAACCTCGGATTCAAGCATATTACTTGAGCGCGGTCCACGCCACAGAAACTTGGGATGAACCAGTTTCAGAGTTTCTGAGGTAAGCAGACGTAGGTTTACGAAGCCGCAGAGTAGCTTGTCATTGTGTGTTGCTAGCCGGTGCTTATACCAATCGCTAGAGTCGATGATGAAATCTGAGCGTTCAATCATCCATGGCTTACCGGTCTGCATGCTTATGCTGTAGGAATTTGTTAATATGCGCATGTCCAAGAAAACAAAAATTGGCCAAGGGAAAAGGTTACCTGCGATCGTAGACAAAGAGAAGCAGCCAGATTCTCTGTATATCACGTTCTTTGCGGATATCCATGTCTGTGGGTTCACGGTGATCGTCTTCATCCCGTTCAAAGGGAAGCTGGTGCCAACCCAGCTCCATGCACATACGAATAATGTAGCCAGTCATTAGCCATGCTCGGGTATCTTCTGGTTCCTTGTAATAGGTGAGGACCAGAATTGCATGTACCACTTCGACTGATTTAGTGCCGTTCATGAAGACTTCGGCATGGTGTTTTTTGGCAAGATTCTGCAGCGGCTTCTTCAATGGTGGGTTGAAGGCTTTGGAAGCAGCAGCAAGAATTGCCGTGAGCAGAAACGGCGATCGTGAACGGACATACTTGAAGGTGTATAGCGTTGGGTCGAATTGTGCAATCCACGGGTTAAACTTGTGCATAAACCTACATGAAGAACAGGTTAGTTGATTAGATAATTTCTTGGGAAGCGGTCAAGTATAATGCACAATATCGCAGAGAGAGAAAAAAGGATAGTTGCATACTCGTCAAACAGCGACATCGCAATAGGCAGAGTGACGATACCCAGTGTGATAGGATCATTCGAGTAGTCGACGGGCGAGCCACCATATGGCTCGCACGGAGTGCCCGTTTCGACTTCCTCATCCTCAACACTGAGAATGGTTTTCAGGGAGAATTTTCCAGAAGTGGCCTGCTCGTTCAGCAGGTCAGGGGGCTGAAAGCCTTTATTTCTGGACCGGAAGCTGGCGCTGTGGCCACTGCTTCGAGACATGGCAGGCGTTGGGCCGTCAACAACGCCAGCCTCGGACGGTGACTCGATCTTGAGCGGCTCGCTAGGCGGGTATGACTGCGCAAGAGAGCCGCAGCCAGAATGGGGCGTCGAGGACTCTGCGGAGGGCAGTTGGCGAAGGCTATCGAAGTCGCAGATAAAGGCGGAGGCGCAATAGTCGCCGACATAGAGGAGGAAGTTTCGATCGAACAGCCGGGAGGGGTCTCGATGGTGTTCATTCCGGGAATTGGCGGTAGTTGCGCGACCACTTTACCGTGGCTACGATTGAGTCTAGGTGGAGGAGAGAAAGATCAGCTGCCAAGGCCCGGATAAGGTTCCTAGAACAAACGGCGATTGCAAAGAATAACGTATGAAATACGCACGAAATGGAAGTGGTGCGTGCGAGCAATTGTTCCTCTATATATCTGTAATGGCGTATTCTCCTGTTGAACACATACAAGGTGCCTAGGAACACAGACCGTGTGTCGCTAATGGCGACGTTTGCACAGTCCCATCCTATCGAGCTCTAGGCAGGCTTTCGGCAAATCTAGGGGGACGGATTGGTATCACGGGGATACTATGTAGTTGTGTGCGAAGGCGTTGACTTACTTGGTGCCGACTTTGCGACCGCGGCGATGCTTTTCTAGCACGCAATCGCACTTGAGACGCATACAGCGTTTGCAGACAATTTCGCCGTCTCCAAAGACGCATTTCATCTTGACCTTGCGACAGGCGATGCAGGCATTGGCGCTTTAGATGTGTTAGTTTGATGAAAGAAAAATAACGTCGAATCAAGAACGTCAAGTTGAATGCGCAACATGGTGCCACAAAGATGGGTTGCTTCCTAAAGGGAATTCCAGTTGTGTAAAGGGAAGGAGGGACAATGACAGCGACAACAAACAATATCGACAACATACGTTATAGGACCGTTTTTGAGGCGGCGAGCTGCGGCAGATGCCGAATGTTGGTCTAGCTTTGAGCCGTCCGCATCGCTGGCAGTTGCAGCATCGAATTCGTGTTGTGAGGAGCTCATGATCGGGACCGCGACGCAGAAATCGTCGGGTGTCGAGGTGTGGTAGTAGCAAGAGAAATTTTTGGATTCCGAGAGCAAGATATATACAAGCTGGGAATGGCAAACGCAAACTGGGATACAAGCGACGGCTCGGCAGACAGGCTTATAACGAAAATGTCTGACAGGGCAGCTCAACTGGCAAAAGACTTACTGCGGCTGCGGCTGCGACTGCGACTGTGATATAATAGAGTAGACAAGATTCTGGGAAGACGGCGCCAAAAAGTAAGGGTCGGCGTATTTTCGTTCAGAGGTCTCGGGCGGGTTTTGCTGCGTCTTTGAAGCCATGGAACGCCACCGGAGCTAACTATGTGACTAGACAGCGGGTTTGTTTGGCTATTTCAAAGTCCAATGTCGATTCGAGGAGAGGGAAGGGATGCGTTGGGATGTGGGCCGAAGCCGGAAATCAGATAGAGAAAATGATCGAAAGCGACGATGTCAGACAGACTAACAGTAAACAGGCCGATCAGATAAGACACAGACACACAGTACACCTAGTATGTGTTTCTAAGAAAGGCCAAGCCTTAGAAATTATAATGATGACAGAAGAAAAGCAGACTAGAAAGCGGCAAATTTTCACAGTGAAGCTATATGCAAAAGAACAATGATTGACGAGGAAAAAGAAACGAAAATAGCTGTAACATAGAAGGAAGAAAAAGTCGGAGCTCGCACCGAAAAAAAAAGTTCTGTTTACACTGACGATGAAGTGTTGGAAATAGAAGGAGCCAGGCCGAAAAGAAAAAAAGCATGGAGGTATTTCCAAAGATAGAGCAAAATAAACAGGATATGTATGTATTCCATAGAAACCACCCTATTAGTATACATAATTATGTCTATGTATAGCGTCTTTCGTGATTCTGTCGCTAAGTCCATCCAGAGGCTTCAGCGTTTCTACAAGAAAGCTTTCGCTCGCTCTCGGATAAGCTTTTTTCCATTTCTTGTTTCCTTTTCTTGGATTTCTTTCTACTGCTGTCCTTCTTTCTTCAAAGCGTCCGACGGAAAAGGGAGTTCATACCATCTTCTTTCGTCTTTGAATCGCTTCTAGAGGCTTCAAAGTTTGAAGGATATTGCGAAGGATATTGGAGCGTCCATTTCATCGTCCATCCTGAGGAACCAGAACTATTGCAACTTCAGGCAGGTGCCGTTGCCGATCATGGGCTATAATTGGTGGGTTTCGCTGACTAAGTCCGGCAGGCCTGGTGATTGTAACTCTGCGATACGAACCGGTAGTTTTGTGGCTGGAGACCAACTAGTCATTAGTCAATAGTTAATGGCGGACCATGTCTTTTTAGTCGTGTTGTGTATGTACAGATGTACAGATATATCGAGCCACAGCCGGATATTTGGCATAGATTGACAGGTTGGCTCTGGCAAGGGGAGATTGGTACGCTACTCGAAAGGAATACTTAGTGGTAGGTAACTTGGCGCTAGCCAGCATTCCGTAACATCAGAAATGGCGACAATGAAATGGACATACAGATATTCAAGGGACACGTAAAACCTTGTTTTGCAGCCATGCTAACAAAATTCCAGTAAGAATAATTAATAGTGGGCCTTTGTGTGTAGAATCACCACAGTTGTGGCTACAAATTATGGCACTTGGTTAGGGTTTGAACATAAACACTTTTCAGCATAACCCTAACCGAGTCAGCCACCTTGAAGAATATGGTGCCCTTCAGCTCGGCACGAAGCGAAGCATTGCTTTTTCCGTTGTTCGACTGCCGGCTTGGATTCTGACCAAAAAAGAGCAGAAGTGGTATTTCGCTCAGTTGATGGGATATTGAAAAAAGAGCTGAAGTAGAGGTAGCGACTGCATGACGATTAAACTTGAATCATGTATCGATAGAGTACGTATATGCGTGACGGCGTCTCTATATATACGAGCCATATGTGTAGACTTCTACTATGAGACCGAAAAAGAAGGAAGAGATGGATGAAAAAGAGAATATAGGAAAGTGACAACGCGAGGTCTTTGTGATAATTTATGGTGATAAGTTGGTGATTCGGTCTGGGGAGTCTCCGTCCTTTAAGGCTTTTTGGCGATAAGAAAATGTAGACTGCATAGTAGCTGCGACATTGTTACTCGTAATATCTGACGTTGTAAACGAACACATACAGACCAGTGCTTACAATACTTTATCTGCTTCTACTAATAATAAACTGTTATTATCTTGTCTTGCTAATATCTACTATCACTTGCGCAATGTCTTTTTTTTGCCCTATTATATAACAGTTTCTGCTGTATAATTAGCATGGTCCAAAGTGCCGGGCAGCACCGGTATCCTACAGACCGGTAATACACTATGTAAGTGTAGAATACCGACGCAGATATTTTATCACTATTTTTTCTTGGATCAAGCCTGTTGCACCATACCCGTCCAACTGAGCACGCGCTCTGAGAATTGAAAAGATGCAAACCAATAAAATATCATTGTATGAGTGGAGGAATTCCTCGAGGACACCCCCTCCTTAAGAAAAGAGAAAAAACAAGATAAAAGTCAGATACTGGAAACTACCCGGTAAAGGTAATCATTCATTTAGTTGCAACCCCCGGATTCATTGATACGCCGGTGTTTATAAGTTAGTATTATGATTTTTTCCTTCCGCCGTCTTTTTGTGTTTGTTTCGGCATGTGCGATGTGTAATCACACAATAATGGGAGTAACTACATCGGGTTATGCGACTGCTGCCCCAATAACTCGCAGATCGAATCTTATTACGCCTTGGGGCATACAAGAACACTAGGAGAAGGATCTGGAGATAACAAAGTACGTAGAAAAGAATACTACAACGAGCTGGGCTGGACTAGAAGGGACTAGCTATTATATGCAGAAAAAGAGACAGAGAGTAAAAGAGAGACAGAGAGTAAAAGAAAGACATAGGAGGGAGATATAGATAGACAGCTAACCTCTCTAAGCTGACAACTGTGACACTTGCAACTACTCCATACAACATCTATATCATATACTTACATTGTTACCATATATCATCCTCTTGTATATAATATATAATCCGCCAACTATCGTCACATCATCGAACAGACACTCTATGTAAAACTCTTTAACACCCTCCTGAAAACTCGCCACTGGACCATCCTTTCAATACATTAACCTCCAGGTTTATCTTCCGACGATACAAACAAACTGCTACTACTCTTTCTATCACCATTGTTAATTGAGAAAACTAGTCAGCTATTCTTCAGCAAACGAAAACAAACGGCTGCCTCCTCTCTGCTTGCCTCGCTTTCGAAGCTTGCATACCATTTATTGTGGCTATTGCTTGACGACGCCAATTGCGACTCGTGACTTATCATCGTCGTTGTGTCGTCGCGTCCGCCCAGAGAACTGCGCCGTGCAACTCTGTGTTCTTGCTCGAATAGCTTGATGAGTTTGTGTTTGCAGTGTCTCAGCAACTTCCTCTGAAACGAAACATACTGCTGTGCTGCTTTTTTTCGTGATTGTCTTTAATACCCATCTTGTTATATACCCAGCCTTTATTGCTCTATTCCAAAAGCTTCATATTCAATCGCATCCCCCGTTATCAAAATCTTCACAACTTCTCTTCTTTCTATCTCTCTACATACAACGCCGACTTTCCGCTCTTTGGCTCTATTACGCTACTCATTTACGCTTTACAAATATACACACACACATACACATACACACAATGACTTCTCAACAGCGCCTTGATGAAGCCAAGACGGCTCATGTCAACTTGATGACTGATACCATCATTGCCAACTTGCCCGTCGATGCTCTACGTTCTGTGATGCGTGCTGTCTTGACTACTAGTCCTTCATACAGCACGGCATTCGAGATTCAGGCCAAGAAGTACCTGCAGCGTGTCCCCTTTATTGCTCCCACGACCATCTTCTCGTCATCTTCACCTCTTATTGGCCCATCATTCCACGAGACCCAGGCTCGCATCCGGAGCACACTCGGTGCAGGACTGGTAGATGATGCTCTTGAGCTGCTCTGCCTCGTGCTTGAGCAAGCCGTTTCACAGGTCTTCGAGGCTACCGACGACAGCACTCTGTTCTCTTTGGCTAGTATTGACGGTGATATCGTCCAGGCCATCACGGCTGTGCAGAAGACGCTTACGACGCCGACCGGAACTCGCGCCCTGAATGCTGATGAGCAGGCCATCCTCGGTAAACTACTTGCCAGACTATCCGCCATCAGCTCAGAATGGGCAACGGAAGCTAAGAAGCACCAAGAATTTGTCTTTGAGCGCAGTCTGGTCCTAGTGTCTAAACTACTCGGCGTGGCGCTGCCAAATAGCAACGATAATAAGACTTTGCCCAGCCCCACTGGTGGCCTGTCAGCTTCTGTCACAGTTCTTGACAAGAGCGGATTAGAGACCTTCTCTATGGGCGGCCGTGAACTGCCCCGAATTTTCAGTGGTCTGTGGCAACTATCATCTCCAGCCTGGGGCGTTGCTCCTCAGAGTAAGATTGTCAGCCAGTTCGAGCGCTATGTCGACGCGGGATTCACTGCCTACGATATGGCTGACCACTATGGCGATGCTGAAATCATCTTTGTAAGCTACAAACTACACATACAAACTCTAGATTCCTGATTCTGCCATGGAACTAACATCCCATTCTACTATAGGGCCGATTCCGCCAATCTTACAAGAACCCCGAGAAACTATACGCTGCCACTAAGTTCTGCGTATTTGGTCCTATCGACGTGACTCCAGAGGTTATTGCTGCCAATGTGACCGAAAGAATCACTAGACTCCACTCGGAGCATATTGATCTGCTCCAGTTCCACTGGCAAGATGTTAGTAACCTTCCAAATATATACTCTTTTCAATACCGGTAGAAAGCTAACCAAGTTCCAGTACTCTAACCTCGACTGCATTCCCGCCATGAAATTGCTGGCGGCGGATACTCGCATCAAATCTCTTGGTCTCTGCAACTTCGACACGCCCAACATGCTGGCCATCATAAACGCCGGTGTGCCTATTGTGTCTAACCAGATCCAGTTCTCGTTGATCGACTCGCGTCCCACGTTTGCCATGGCTGACGTATGCACTGCCTACAACATCAAGCTGATGACTTATGGCACGCTATGTGGTGGTTTCCTCGCCGACAAGTGGTTAGGTGCTGCTGAGCCAGCTCTATTCACGAACGGCCTAACACCTTCCCAGCGCAAGTACTATGAAATGATTGGCATCTGGGGTGGTTGGGAGCTCTTCCAGAAGCTGTTGCGCGTACTCGATGTTATTGCCAAGAAGCACAATGTTTCTATCTCTAACGTGGCTACGCGTTGGGTCTTGGACTTTTCATATGTCGGCGCTGTTATTGTTGGTACTCGAATGGGCGTAAGCGAACACGCCGATGAGAACCTTAAGGCTTATGGTTGGAGCTTGGATGCGGAGGATCAGGCTGCTATCGAGGCCATTCAACTTGAGAGCAGACGTGCTGAGGTTTTCCAGGCCATGGGTGATTGCGGCGCTGAGTACAGATAGAGCCGATTGATATTGGAAGATTCCGAAAATGGCCCGATATAAAATGTAAAGTAAGTATATTAATAAATATACATAGCATATACGTCCATACAAACATGAATTCTTTGAATATATCGTTCTAGCGTGTATCGAGTATTCAATATCATTACTGGTAGATGAAGTATATGAAAGCTATTATTTTGTTCCACGGGCATGTTTCTCTCATCTCAACCTGGTTTTAGAGACATACCGCGAAACGATCAAAATAAACACACATGATACATTACACAATAATAAAAATAATAACATCAAACTCGATATCTAGGAACAGGTCGCTTACCACATTGTGTCATAAGCGTCTATTTAGATTAAGCGCTGACCTTGGAACCACTTGCCTCTTTTCGCTCGCTGATCAAAGCTCTGTATATATGTATATGTACATACATACTAATATCTATGTGTTGGCATATACATTTAGTTCTTTATATGGCAAAAGCTTTGGAATTGTTTGCCAGGGCCAACAAACGGTGTCAATGTCTAAACTAAAGCGAAACAGTAAAAGAAAAAAGTATAATTGTTTTTTTCTAGAATTCACCGGCCGTTCTCGCCGCCATGGCTTGTGCTAATAACTATAGAGAGGTATATGCTTCAAAATATGTTTTTATCTATCTATGGCTTGCTATTTATTGCTTTAACTCTTTGTAAAACACGGTCCACCAATGTTAGCTCGGAAACTAGGATAAGACTCTAAATAAACATCCCACCTGTGCTGATTTATCAAGCCTATTGCTAATCTGAATCTTATATCAACACGGACATTGTCAGTGATTTTCACCATCGCGATTGCCTATCGTCTTCCGCCATTTAAATCCCTGTAATGTTGGTATTCATAGTACATGTATAGACAAGATAATGCTAGGCTTGGCGGTTTATAGAACTTGCTATATACCGGTATCTATGGTTATGCATATATAACTAACTAGTTATATTTTTTTCTTTTTCTTTTCCGAGCTTACAATAATATCAGATAACCAACGTAGTAAATACATTTTTGCGAGCCGGGGTTTCCTTCCATGGTTCTTCTCTCTTCTTTGCACTGGGCCTAGATTCTAGTAAGAAACCTGCCAACCCTGCTTGTTCCTAACCGGCCTTTTAAGCAACTCGGAATTTTTCTTCTTTTTTCGATACTGCGAGAGTTATACGGAGGCTTCCAATGATAAGGAAAAAATAGAGAGGAAAAAAAACTTTGCTTCCTAGTGCTATGGTATGAATTCATAGATACCTATAATACGGTCGTACCGACACGGAACCGAAACTTATTGTTCATACAAATGTATATACTCATGTAGTTGTAGTTGTAGTTGTAGTTGTAGTAGAGGTAGCCGGCATTCTTCCTCTTGAAGAATCTTAGCCTCTCAACTGCGGTCATTGTAGTGCTCCAAGTTGTTACTCTAAATCACATCGGGTGCGCCTTATTTCTCCAAGGTCGACGCTGCAATAAGGATGAGATCACCTACTGTGAGTTTATGATGCATTCAATTATTAGTACAAACTTGACTTCAGCTAACTAGGATCCGCACCTATCAAAATCAAAATATAGAATAAGATTACCGAGCCATCCCTAGTGCTCCTCATCGTTATCTGTCGGTCATCTTGTTATTTTTATCTTTCTTATATTGCTCTATCTTAGCTTCTCGTTATTCCATCCATTATTATACCCATCCAACCATGTCTTCCCCTAGTGCTAACAACGACGAAAGCTTTGAGCTGTACAATCTTCGAGTTGAGGCTGTCTGTCCCCCAGGCGCTACCATATACTGCGGTGCCAAGAACGGCGACTTCTTCGAGCTACACGGTGAGCTGCTCACGATGCCGGCCGGTCAAGGCTTCAGCATCTACAGCTTATGTATGTTCAGATCCATTCCTACTTTCTGGCCTCTTTCTACCCCCTCTCTTCCTTTCTTTTTCCTTGTACACTTTCTCATGGTCCTATTTTAATGGACTTAGTACATGATCAAACAATCATATATCAAATATGATGTATTTAGTAAGCTCATTAGACTAATGCTCGATACGCACCTCTATCGTCTTAGCCTCCGTACTGCCCCTTCTGGCTGCTAAACAACGCAAGACGCACAAACATGATTGGATGACTTCGGATGCGCTGATTGCGTGCCCAGATCCAAATTGCCAGTCTAAATTAAGGATTACTCGGACGGGAGTTACGGTGTTTAAGCATTCTGACACTACCGCAGTATCTTTGAACGGCAACTAATGGATTGATGGTAGCAATCTAAGGAACCTAGGGTTTTGCTTTAGCTTAGCTTCAAGACAGTGCAGTTTTTCAGGGTTATGCTTTTCGGAAGTCGGATCTCGGCACAGTTATTTTATTCTTTGGGTGGGGTTTTCTGAGGCATAATAGGCATAATAGCTATGGGAGGCGATGAAAAATGATTCCCTTATCCTACATACTTAATATATGTTTAGTCGTCTCGTTGACTTACTCATTAGTGGCATTCGCAACACAATTCAATAACTTACGCGTTCGTTTATTTATATACAATATACAGATAACTGTGACTAATACAGTTTGCCTTACTATTGATTGATGCTACCACCACTTCTCAACTAAAAGACACTGCAATGTCCAACTCGCCAATCATTCATCGCTTTGGAGATCATGACCTTCAGGAAATTGCTGTTTGGCTTCCTTCCTCAGAAGCTCCGTCGCCTACCTGGGTAATGTAAGTCACGATAACCTTTGTAATCAAGCAGAAAAAAAAAGCATGTGTTCAATTTTACCCGTCCGATCCCATGTACTACGGTACTAGTACGAAATGAGACTCCCAATAGTAAATTCTCTAAAGAGACTTGCGTGTTTGGTTTGCTGCTTCTTACTTGGTAGGCTTTGTTAGTCGCCGACCGGTCTTATAACCATGGCTTGTCTTCTCTAGTGGACTCGGGCCTTCTATAATACCGCCATGTCGATCTCATTTCTACAGATATATAGACAGATATAGTACGGGACATCACTTGCTAAGGCCTGCAGCATACTATGATTATATTCTAACATACGTACGTACAGTTTCGTCCACGGCGGTGCATGGCGTGACCCAAACATAACTCACATCAACTTCGCCCAGCCCGCTATAGACTCACTCTTGGCTGCCTTGCCATCCAACGCTCCTTCTATAGCGTTTGCTTCTCCATCCTACCGTCTCAGTGCTCACCCTTCATACCTACAGGACGCCTCATCCACTTTGCCCTCTGCTCTGCGCAACGCTAAGCACCCGGACCATATCAGCGATGTGTGTGCTGGACTAACTCTTCTACATCAAACATACGGCTTGACTTCGTCGCAACTGATCTTGGCTGGCCACTCCTGCGGTGCAACGTTGGCCTTCCAGGCCTTACAGCCCCAGTTTCATCAGCACAGGTTTCCTTTGCCACAGACTATAGTGAGCCTCGCAGGCATCCACGACGTGGGTGGCATTGTTAAACATCATTCTGAAGGACCGTGGGCACATGTCTATCGGGACTTTACGATTGGTGCGTTTGGCCCAGACGAAGCTCAGTGGGAGGATGTCTCACCGGTGAATATCGTCAAGGCGGATCTATTAAGAGGCCGTACTGTCATATTGGCTGTTGCAGATAGTGACTCGCTTGTGGAAATCGAGCAGAGAGACGGTATGGAGGCTAAATGTAGCGCGATCGCCGGTAAGGTCGTAGCTACCTCTGTGCAAGGTGACCACAATGATATGTGGGAGCAGGGAGAAGGACTGGCCACTATCATCAGACTGGCTATGGGGATGGTGGTAGCATCGTGAAGACATGGGTTAAGCATATCGGAGAGTTGATCGAGTTTTGATATTCTAGTTATCGCCCTAACATGGCTGATATGGGCAGGTAGTATAGTAATTTCAGTAAAATCTCCCGAATTCCATCTCGGTGCTAAAGTCATAGTTGAAAGCCAAAAGATCCTGCTCTCCAAAAATCATCTGCGTTTGGTAGTCGGTGAAGTTGTTGTTTGGATTCTCCTCCTGTACACCTTCTGCATCCTCGGCCATACGATCGAGCGACCTCTCGTTCAACATATGCCACCCGTTTTGGTCTTGGATGGACGGTGGTGGAAAAGCAAGCAAAGATCCGGATGAAGCAGGTGCTGTAGGAGTATTAAGGACGACGGTGTTTCCTTCTATAGGGGTTGTGTATGTGGGACTCCTGAACAGATTCGGGAGTCCTGATAGTCTCTGCGATTGCGCTCGTCTAGCAGCTTCGTCGCGTATCTGCTTCTTATCGACAAACTCTACAACAATAGTTTCCAGGTTTTTGATTGCGTCCTGATACCACGTCCGGGCCTCTTGTTTTTGGAAGAACGAGAGACGCTCGGAAGCTGTCTTGATATACGCCCCAGAACCTAAGCCACCCATGTGACCAGCGGCACTGGCCAGCGCAGCACAGAATAGTATCTCCTCAGCTAGCACGTATTGCATCCGTTTAGATGGGTAGTTTGTGGTGTGTAAGATTGTATCCGCAGCGTCTACGCAAGCAGCTGCATACTTGGCCCGGTCAGAGATAGGCTGTGGATGTACTGGCTGAGGTCGAATAGGGGGAGAAAGCCGAATCCGCAGCTCGAACATCAAAAATGGCCGCGTTAGAAGCATCACAGCATATGAGTATTCTGTGAGAAGGGCCACTGCGCTAGCAGGAGTCACATTAGTCCGGTATTGAGGCAATCTACAGGAGGTTTCACCGTCAGACAATGTATACTCTGCGATCTGAACTAGGACACTAGTCCATTTCGATGACCATTGGCGGAGCTGCGCAAAAAGGCCATTGGTCAACTCATAGGATATGTTCTTGCGAGGGTACACCTGGACCACAATAGACTCCATGATCAGAAGGAGTTGTACTCGGCCATTTAGCAAATCGCAGACACCAGACTGTTCTTCGCCGGAGGGCTTGACAATATCATTGGCGTCCTCATAAGGAATAGTGCAATCGACATCGGATGTTGCCGGGGGTCGACCTAACATGACAGCAAACGATAGATCTAGAACACGAAGACTCTTCCACAGACGCCCCCTCTGACGAGATTCCTCGGGTCCAAATCGAGCGTTAATCTTGTGCCGATGGATCCCCAAAGAATATGCCATACGCGCAGCGATACCGAGGTACACAAACGCAGAGTCGATAAAGTTTGCTTTGTAGGTTTCTATACAAAGGAGGAGAAACACCTGCAGTGAAATCACGTTCATCTCATCCATATGAGCAAGTGCGATTCGCCGAGCATATGATAGCAGAGTGTATCGAAACCCAAAGTCTTTCGGGTGATTCAAGGCAACTAGTAGGGCATATAGTGCATCGCAGATGTTGCTGTCGTGAATCGTCTTATTCTCGTTAAAGTTTCGAAGCCAGGCGATAAAATGCTGTTTGAGTAGGATTTCTCCTGCCGCACCAAATATATCCAGCAGTCCGTCAAACTGTAGACACCCAATATACCGATCTGCTGCTGCCAAGTATGTACACTCCGGTGATTGTATACTGAGTCCAAATGATGACTTGAGTCTGTTCATTCGTATTGCTAGGTCTTTGGCTTCCCTCTGTTTATCTGCGCTAGATATATGTCTCTGGTACTGGATCATGGTATGTTGGGTTGCTGGGTCCAAGCCAGTAATGTCCATGACCAAGGCCTTGATAGTGCCGTAGAACGATAACGGTGCACAATCTCCGATGAACGTTGCACGGCCCTCGGAATCGCTATGCAACTGGGCATCTTTAGGAACCTCTGTCTCCGTCTCTCCGGCATCTGCTTCCGAGGAAGCGGCCGTGTTCGTAGCAGCCGAGTCCGATAGGATGGCGGTCACTGGAGGTGTTCGGATACTGCTGCTCGTGACTTCCCGGGGAACCACAATGCTTGGCTGCCGGTTGATCTGATCATGGCGAGCTGGCGATCGGCTAGAAGATGAAGGCGTCGCTCTGGTTTGGTTCAATATGGGCGACTGAGGTTGGTTTGACGCTCTAGAACGCTTCGCCGAGGTTGTCGATACGGTGTATAAGCAGCCTTCAGCCTCGCCATGCTTGATACAATATGTACACGGTGTTTTTCCATCGCATTTAACCTTACGGGCTTTGCATATGTTGCAAGCATTGGCAGTGCGTTTTCGAATGAGGGTTGGAGTCAAAGGCAATGTCATATTCGGATGTAACTTTGGTCGAAAATATAAGTTGTTTATACCAAAGTCAAAGTTCGGAAACGGAAGCTCGGAAGCAAGAGTATGTGCAAAAATGGGTTAGTATTCATAACCCTAACATCACATCATTGAACAAAGCAATACATATGAAAATAGTCAATGAACAAAGAAAATTTTCGACTGAAAACACGGTGGCAAAGTATATAATATATATTCATAACAAACAGAGCATGAATAATATGATAATATAGGACTAGTTAAGGGGTATATACACGGAAAAAACCATATCTTTTCTATTATCTGTCTGCATGAGCAGCCTGCATCGTTTCGTCTCGCGTCTGCTTTAAGAAAGGCATGAGCGCTGTTCCACCAGTCCCGGTCAATTCTCGCTTATCAGTGACTGCTGCTGATACGCTGGCTAGGTCAGTTCGTGTGCCAATTTTGGCTTGACGTGATGGTAGGATGATATACCGAGTAACAATCTTTATATGCTTGTTGCGGAAGTCTGTCAAAGCGTCGATAGCTGCCGTGTAAGCCCTATAGAGCGTACTATGCTCGGGGCTATTCGCTGATGAAAGAGCAAATTTGCGGATAGAAGGCAGAGTACGGACATGCTCAAGAAAACGGCGGTGAGGTCCAGGCATATACCCACGCACTTCTTCATGGAATGTTGGTTCTCTCTCGGAAGGAGGGATACTGTCGTCATCTTCTTCGCCTTTGTGATTCACGCCAAGAACTAGATCCCAAAATTGAATCAAAGAGCTTTGGCCATTGCTTCCACCTCTCATTGCTCTCCATTCACCCTTGCCATTTCCTTCATCATAGAAAACGCCCTTGTCGAGGCCGACAGCGGTCATGTTCTTGGTGCCTGCTAGGAAAGGCCGGATATCATGATAGAATATTTGAGGGTCGCAGCCCTCATACATGCGCTCTAACAGAGTACCGGTTTGGAGAATGGCATCTCTTAGGCCGTCGAGTGCAGTTATAATGACGGAATAATCAGGCTTCGGAACTGACTCCATAGCATGTAGCATAGTTGGAATGATACATGCCCCTTGAACTTCCATGGCAACTGATATTTTGAAAAACCATTCTTCGGAAGGAGTACCTGTGAATGTGACGGGGACTGAAAGTTTTCCAAGTGATGCAAAATCAGCGGTTGGTGATGTTGAGGAAAAGTTCCAAAGATTGCTTGCAGCATAGGCGAGAACGGGAGGCACTTCTAGCTTGTCACATATGGAAAGTAGTGGGACAGTGATCTGTGGTGGGATAATCTACGTATATCTTTTGGTCAGAATTATGATATTTGACGATGATGCTTCACCCGGGAAGATAAAACAGAAGATACTAACCTTGGCTGGTATATCACCACCCCAAATATAGGCGTGAACAGTGAAAGCCATGATGACATATCCCCGACGCCATTGTTCCTCTGTTTTTAGGTAGTCTGTTGAAAGCACTGGCATGCTATCGACAACATCTCGGATGGTCTGCGTCTTGATCAAACGAGGCAAATTTGAAGCGATGTGCTCCCATGGGCTGAAGTATGGGATTGGTAGACAGCTAATAGGCTTAGATTCAGGCACAAAGCCATTGCTTGTCACGGCAGATTTCTGGAGAAGGGAGTCATAGGTTTCTCTTGCACGAGCGGCAATTGATATAGCAGCAGGGGCCATTATGAAAGTGGCGCTATAGTACTGTGGTGAAAACGATGAGATATCTCGAAGTTGAAAAGGTAAAATAGATAGATAATGAAAGCGATATCAAGGGTAAGATGTTGTTGCTGTATGTTGGTTGATGAATATATTGAATCGAGGAGACATTGAACATAGGAATTTGAAACAATATAACCACTTATTATACTAGCAGCTAAGCTGTATCTCTAACTGCAAAGACTGCTTTGAGAGGTTGTCAGTCCACCGCTAGTTTGGTACGTGTTGGACAAGGAATTCCCGATATAACCAGGATATTCTTGTTCCGACTATGTAGTGTGTTCCGGATAACATATTCGTTGATGATTGAAAGCTTGAACCGACCTATACCGGCATCTATCATACGACGGATAAAACTAAATTCCGCATTTCTAGTAGTCATATGAGGATTCCGCGAGTGATGGACTTTACGATATAAACTAGTATCTGCTATACAAAGTTTTCAAGTAAGTCCGACAACAGATTGTCAAATGATATGGAACTAGACGGGATCGGTAACCTGCGGCGCAATGCATTAGCTGGAAATTTGGGTCACTAAGAGTTGGCGAAATAAGGCTTCTTTTTAAAAAATGTGATTGGCTAGGGTCGTGTAAGTGATTCGAAAAAGGCAATATGCTTATTCGGAAGCTCGGATATAGAAAACCGGAAGTTCGGAAGCACAAATTTCAGCTTTCGGATGTAAGAAAGGAGCATGCTGTAAGATGCGAAACTAGATTTTTATACGTAAAAAGTGATCACGATGGTGAATCGGAGACAGTATGAGTTTTCTAGTGTAAAATTGCAGTAATGCTCGGCTTAGTCCGGTCTTTCGATTGATCGAGTAACAGATATGTCTATCTTAATCACCGTAGAATGCTGGAGGATAAAGTAGCTTCAATCACCCTCTCATGAAATGCCTGAGTTGAGAGACATTTGTCATTGACTTCATCTTCATCATCTTCCTCATACTCATTATTCAAAAAGAGATTAACTCTAACAGCTGATCTTGTCTTTTTTTTTCGGGTGCAACCATTTGTTTTGTGACACCTCCCCAAAACTATTTTCACTGGTAATCTCATTTTTTCCCTATCAACCAAACTACAAACTTTAAACAAACAAGATGAACTTTTCAGCTGCCGCCGAAACGCTTAGACAAAGCAAGTCTTTGGAATTCCCGGAAAACTTCAACTCTCCCGAGTTTGCAGAGTCTTTGGATTCTCAGGACAAGCTTAGCCATCTGCGGGACGATTTTATCTTACCAACCAAGGCTTCTCTTTCCAAGACTGCCCTTGACGGCACCATCCCTGGTAAGACAAGCCGTGCCTTTCTGGAATATTGAAAATAAAACACAGAACAGACACTAACTATGATCCATTTAAGACTCTACCTCTGGCGAATCCTGCATATACTTTGTTGGAAACTCGCTTGGAGCCCAGCCCAAGACTGTCCGTAGCTATCTACACGCCCAGCTTGAAACTTGGGCTTCTCTCGGCGTTAATGGCCACTTCACATCTCTGTCAGCTTCCCCTCTTCCGGCATGGCAAGACTTTGCTGAGTCCTGTGCTCGGAAGTCGATGGACATCGTCGGCGCCAAACTCGATGAGATTGTCATCATGAACAGCCTGACTGCCAACCTACATCTCCTGCTGGGAAGCTTCTATCAACCAACAGACAAGCGCCACAAGGTTATCATGGAGTGGAAGCCTTTTCCTAGTGATGTTTACGCTGTACAAAGCCAGATCAAATGGCACGGCCGCGACCCAGAAGAAAGCATGGTAATGATCGAGCCCGACGTTAACGACTACATCTCTACCGAAGAAATCTTGCGGGTCATCGAAGAGAACAAGAATGATACAGCCGTGCTACTTCTGCCTGGTATCCAGTACTATTCCGGCCAGCTCTTCGAGATGGAAAAGATCACAGCCTTTGCCCAGGCACGCGGAATAATCGTTGGCTGGGACTTGGCTCATGCTGCCGGAAATGTCGAGCTGAAGCTTCACGAGTGGAATGTTGATTTTGCCGTATGGTGCAACTACAAGTATATCAATGCCGGTCCAGGTGCCATTGCCGGTGCTTTTGTCCACGAGCGCCACGGCGATGTCAGACGCACTCTTGACTCCGATTCTCTGGAATATCGCAACCGTCTTGCTGGTTGGTATGGCGGCGATAAGTCGGTGCGATTCAACATGGAGAACACCTTTGTGCCAACCATCGGTGCCGCCGGCTTCCAACTCTCGAACCCTTCGGCCACTGATCTTGCGTGCTTGAGTGCTGCATTGGATATCTTCGGCAAGACTAGCATGGTAGACCTACGGTCTAAGTCGCTCGTTATGACAGCCTATGCTGAAAAGCTTCTTCATTCCATTCTAGAAGATGCACGTGCGGCTGGCAAAGGCGAAGTCTTTTCGATCCTGACGCCTTCGGATCCCATGCAGAGAGGCGCCCAGTTGAGCATCAAGTTCAAGGAGGGCTTGATGCAAAAGTTTGGACAGGCTTTGGTGGAGGGAGGCGTTGTGTGTGATCAGCGTAAGCCAGATGTGATCCGTGTAGCTCCGATTCCGCTATACACCACATTCAGAGACGTTCGTAACTTCATGGAGATTCTGAGAAGTGCGTTGTAGAGCTTGAAGATGGCAAATGATGATGAAAATTATATATTTCCATAACAGTCCAATACAATTTATAGATACAAAACAAAAAATCCAACTCCCTAACGATGATAAACAATTTGGTATCCTGTTGCAATCACAACTGTCCATTGCCACCGAGAAACAAATAACCGAGTATAACGTAGCATGATTCCGTAGAAGCTTCAATACATAATATAACAAACAACATGCTAAAACAATCTAACACGCAACTCATCTAGCCCTTAGCACAACAGCACGGTTCTCTTGAGAGAGTCGTCTCCGGGATCTGAGACCATGGGTAGTGCTTGTTTGATCAACCCAATTCTCCTGCAACAAATCATATCTACAGCACTGGCATCTTCAATCTCCTCTACCACAATACCAACCCAGTGAGGATTGCATCTAAATGCTATACACAAAACCTCATGTTGTTCTGATGTCGGGAAACTCTCTGGTCTATCAAATATGCATGTATCTCGCGTCAACATCGAGATTGCCGTCGGCATCTGATTATCTGCCCAGCACTGATGACCGACAATTTGGACTTTGCTAATTTGATGAATGTTAACCTGTGTCGAAACAAACATCTTGACTACAAAAGCTTGAAAGACAAGAGCGCCCTGGAACCTAGAGGCAAAATGTGCTTGATCTATCGTTGGTGTGAAAATAGGGGCATTGCCTGGATTAGGAAAGTTGTCGAAGATAGATAACTCTGTAAGTCGGCAAACACCTTCGTCTGGACTGCTGATAAATATATTGACATTGGCACTAACGTCCATGATGCTCATCGAAACCTCGTCTTCATAGGCCACAGAATGAAAGATATGAGCCCAACTCCAAGACGGGAACAAGCCCGACCTCGTAGCTGCTAACCAAACACCATCATGGGGTTGTGTGACCCAGAGCAAGGACTTCAAGATGCTGCTGCAGCCGCCGATCTTATGGCCATAAAGAAAGGGGCTGTCAAATAATGTTGTGATGCCCATAAAGGCGCTGACGCGATCCGCCGAATATCGCAATGTACGCTTAGTATAATCAAGAACACAGTCGGCGTAATCAAGAAACGTAAGTCGCGTCTCCGCCGCAATGCTTGGAAGTGAGCGATACTCGACTATTGGACTATCTCTCAACCAAAGATGAGACCGCGTTATGCTTCCATGGCATTGGCCCCAGAGTGGCTCGATTATGGTGTTTTCGAACGTGGACTCTTTGGTCATAAGAGATGAAATAAAGCCCGGATTGTCGCCCTGGCACCAACTGAGGCATTCACAGGCCACAAAGCATGAACATCGAAACATGATTTGGTGTTCTGTGATGTATATCTGGCGTCGTGACATCATCTTCTCCTGGTACGTCCAGCCGCGCTTGTCCCATTTAGTGTTGGCGATTTCCGTGAACATTGCCTCGACAAAGTCTGACTTGAGAGCGGGAAGAGCGAACCCTACGGCGGGAAACGTATTCTCCCATTGACGGGGCTTTCCATACCCGGGTAAGCTGCCGTCAACATCGTTGTTGTTAAAAGCACACATCAACGAAAAGGTGGACTCTCTGAATATATGGCCCATGAAATGCAACTGCTCGTACTTTTCTGTGCTGTCCTGGACGATACAGTATCGATCGATCCAGATATACCGGATACCAAGGCTTTGACAAAGTTGCATAGCATCTTTGAACAAGGCCGGCATCCCAATGGTCCTAAGCCCTCCAAACTGGAACGCTTCGATAATATTGTGCTGCATGAGGCCCAGGTTGGTTGTGATATCTTCCCAGCAGTAGCTCAATGCTACGTATGGGGGTACATCGCCGTTAACAGGCGAGTATATCGAGTAGTTGGCTATATCTATTAGCCTGAATGAGGGCGGATAGACCGCGAATGGTTCTGTCGTCACTTTGTTAGATATCATGGCTCTACATACGCCAACTTTAGTAAATAGAACGAGAGTGAGATAGTAATACATACTTGTTGGTACACTTGCAACTTCGTCTTCCACGTGCTGCAAAGCGGTACATTTATTTAGCCAATAGCTTATAAGCGTTGGATCGAAGGTCATGACGGTGTACGGAGTAATCCTTGTGAAGTCACCACCAGGATTATATGTAGTCATAAAAGCTACTCTGATGGTGTCCGTGAATTGGCGTGAGCCCAAAACGTACGATAGGCGAACGTGGAAAAAGCCATATTTGTACTCATAGAAATCGGGGGCCATAGAGCTAGACCGCGGCACACTTTCAAATGCATAGTATGATTCAGGGCCAGCTTGTAGTGAGAATGGCCCGTTGACCTCTGTGCCGATGCAAATCTGGTCCACGTGATCCGATTTCTGTATGTTCAATGTTACTACGCTTTGGATAAAGATGCAGCCTGGACATACTGGGCGATAGGGCGAAATTTCAGCGGTGCGCCAGTTGTCTCGTATGCCAGTCTGCATCAGCGAACTAACGTGGAAGCTAGATGAAGCTCTGCTTTCTCCTAGCAACTGCCTATCGGCTAATGGAAGACATCCATTACAAAAAACGGCATCGCTATACTCACACAATTGAAAGGCGGCGGTGAGGTCAGCATAGCAATCTTCGGGTAAGCTATGTTCGTAGGGCGTCCAAGTAGAAGATGGGTGAGGCGGGTGTGAATTGATCGAGCCACTCATTGAGCTAACTATGCAACGTACCGAGCAACAGCACCTTTCATAGCAGCAAGAACAATACAGATGTTGCTATACTAGGGTGGGCTATAAGAGCGACTGTATCTGTATGTAGATAATATTGACATCAAAGACGAGACACGACTTGACATCGTCACAATATCTTTATGTGAAGAAGAAGAAAAAGAAGAAGAAGAAAATAAACGGCCTAGTAGCTAGACGACTATCAACATCATTATAAGTAAAGATATATCAAGGAGTAAAGGAAGTAAAAGAAGTGGCTACGATACTCATAGTAGTCCTGGCGGATAAAATGGTGGTATCCAGTTAACAATATAGCGAATGCTGTGCTGCTCCCGGTCTATTTTTCTCTACCCGCTCAACAGGTCAAGTTAGCAGATGCATGTGTCTATAAGGGGTAATATTCATTACTTTAAGAGCACATTGCAGTTAAGTGTCTGACAGCTGTGTGTTTTGTGTCAAACCATGTTGCCATATAAATATGTGTGCATCTTGTTTCTTGAGTCTGGTTATCCACGGAAATATCTGTACTTGTGTTATGCTTTTCTTAATCCCATTTAGAAACTTGCTTGTATCTGTATACGCCCCATCCATCGGTTGAGTACTTTTGAATCCTACATCGCATACACGAACCTGTCATATTTTAATATATACGGATATTATGCAGGGTAATGCTAAAGTCGTTGCGAACCCTGCAACCTAAGACACAGGCGTGTAGAAGTTTAAGTCTGGTTCATTTTTCGTTTCTTTCACCATATGCTAACGTATATGAATCACTTACTATATAGAGCAATTTTTTAGTGGGTCAACGACGCCTTCTCGAAGCCTAGACTAGATACATAAAATCAGCAAAACCTTGCTAAAAAGAGAAACGAAAAAAAAGAAGAAGTATATCTGTATGTACAATACTACTTATTGCAGGGTATGCTTCCTACGCGAACTTGGTTTGGGCTGTACATGAAAGCGATCATGTCCATCGACCCATTCATCCATCCCCGTACAAGGTTAAGTACATGGTATATTGATAACAAAGCCCTATTCTAGCGTATATTGAATACGGAGTAGTAGGCAAATGCACTTCTATGACATGGAATGGTAAAGAAAACTGATGATGCGTCGGACAGTAACTATGCAAGTTGATATTCACATTCATTATGGATAATAGGAATAGTTAACTGCATGGCTTAATTAATTAAGTTGTATTAGATTGAACTAGATAAACTATACGAGAACCCTATAAAATAAATTAAGGAAGTGTCGTCTTCCACTTCCTAAAAACCTAAGACCAAGGAAGGTGTGTGTGTCGAGTCTCAACATGATCAGATGAACAAATCATCACCCGAGTCGCACAAGTTTAATAACGATATAATAATAGAAATGTCCACGCAGAAATTCCCGGAATAGAAGTTGCGTTGCTCTCGAACTAATGTCGTCTGATCTTCATAAGCGACAAAAGGAAGACATCTTTTAGATCGATAAAAAAACGAAACATCATTCTGCATATAGTTAAAGAGTCTTGGATTATGGTGTAGGGTTCCGTATCCGCGATCCGCGGCTGTCTCTTTCACTATTTTCTTCTGCGACTTAGATCTAAATGCTGACATACCGAATGGTGAAGGGGGTAAATTCAAGGACATCCCAATCTGCAAGAACCGTGGCGTCACCTAGTGGGCGAAGAGCCGAGTACCGAAGTACATACGACCCTGGAGGGATATAGGATCCATCTGTGGACAGTCCATCCCAACTTGTCAAGGCACCAATTGGCGAGACATAGGTGCGTGGCCAACCAGCAACATTACCCAAGGTGACAATACCTAGGTCGTTTGGGGTTCCAGTCGGGGTAGTACTTTGAGGTATAATCTCCATACGAACCTCTGGAGAACCAGCGACCTCCCAGGTGTAAATCAGCGGTAAAGCACCCACAGCAAGGATGGTGTTGCTACTAGAGTCACTCTCGTTTAAAGCAGAGACAGCCCAGTCAGCATGCCCCTCAGGCACTGCGATCTGAAAGGTTGTGTTGGCTGAGATGGGCTGAACAGAAGCATCATCGCTACTGCTAAGATATAGTCGGCCAGGTGGAATGACTGTCAGATTCTTCAGAGACGATGCAGCTCCAAAATAAGGAAGTGAAAGTGAAATGGCAGTGCCATTCAGAGCAATAAAACCACTGTATATAGGCAGCTGGTCTTTTTCCAGGCCGGAAGGTGGCTCAATATAGACGGAAACTATTGCCGATTCCCCTGCCGCTATCTCAATGAACTGTGGGGAAAACGAAACGGTTGCAACCTCAGTGGATAATTCTACAGTACTATGGCGGTAAATAGGCCAATACGTAGAGCCAGTAGTACAAGGCACATGACTCAGGTTGTAGTACACAGTCTCGTTACCCTGATTAGAAACACTGAAACTCAATGCTTCAGGTAGATTGTCCAAGTCACTAAAGCTCAAAGCAGACTCACTCAAAGCTACTGATGCAAAGGCGGCATCGTATGCCTGGACAAGGCCAGCGCCCTGTTGAATAGCAGGACCTAGCTGCGCATAGAGCTTCATAGAACCGTTATCCTGCATCTCGCGAGCCAAGTTAGGCTTTGCTGTCGACGAAAGAAAACGCTCGATCACACCTGCATCTTTCGTGCCACGGACTTCTAAGATCAGAGCAACGATGCTAGCCATTAGAGGTGTGGCCATCGAAGTGCCGGAGAAAACGGCGTAACTACCCAAGGCTCGAGGATACGTGGAGAGGATTTCACCGCCTGGTGCGCCAAACTGTGGCTTGAGTCTCTGGAAATCCCAGACTGGTCCCCAGCTGGAGAAGGTGTTGACAAAACCGCCGTCATCACCTGCGCCATTGGTATAGGTCACACTGTTAGAGGCACTATCATATGTCGGAATCTGGTTAGCCTCGAAAGATGCCACAGATATAACTCCAACGCCAGTAGATGGTGAGCTAACTCCAAATGCACCCTCTGTACCACCGATCTCATTACCAGCAGCGAAGGTGCAGGGAATTCCAGCTGCAACAATTCGAGCAGTCAGCTCAGCCACTGGTTCCTGCTGCCACCCACTTGAAGAGCCTATTGAGCCTGTGATGATGTCGGCACCATCACTATACGCACGGGATATCCCAGCCATGATGATGTCTGAGGTAGAATAGCCGCTGCAGCCAAAGACGCGGTACATGCTCAAACTGACATCAGGCGAAGCTCCCAGGAAGTTCAGCGGGTTGGACTGTGCAGCAATGATTCCTGCAACATGAGTTCCATGGCCCTGGCATTCGTCATATGGATCATCGTCTGGAACGGGCGAGTTAGTGCCATCATAGTCGTCCCCAGTAAAATCGTAGCCACCAGTGACAAGACAACCGGAACCAAAGCAGCCACCGAGAGCTTCATGAAGGTAGTCGACGCCAGTATCGACAATGGCTATATGAAGACCAGATCCAGTGAAGCCCGCTGCATTCAGCTTGTCGACTTGAGTCATGGAGTGTGCAGGGTTCACCGACGTAGCTCTTTTCCTAGAATCGGAAAACGTTTTCCCCTCACCCGTCCATTTAACGGTGATCGAGGGAACAGAGACTCGGGCTACGGGCCATGAGTTGACGACACGGGTGTTTGAGGCCAGTAGTGAAGATACTACATCACTCGAGATAGTAAGTGTGCCATTAGTGATACTAATTGACACACCATTGAAAAGAGGTGAGTTCAGTGTCTGTCTAGTCGATACAGGCAGTCCGATTTGAGACTCAAGGTCTCCCCTGAAAGATTCATGATCCTAAGTATGTTAGCAATCTAGTAAGTATCATAGGTTGTGCATGGTAGATAAGAAGAGAAAATACCTGGTCTGACGCAAGTTCCACGATGAAAGCTCCGGGAACATGAAGAGTCTTAGCATCAACGGGCAAATCGGAGGGCAAGGCAGCACGACTGAGGCAAGTCAAGGCTAGGAGCGCCAAAGAATTCGAAAGGCTAGCCATCATGGTATATGGAACAAATAGTACAATCCGATGGTTTTCCCAAGTATATTCATGCTTCAAAGTAACAGCAGTGGCTTCGCTATTTAAGCTCTTAAGCTTATTCTACTTGAGTTTCAACCGTTCACATATCTCATATACATTACACAGAGCCAAGCATCGACTTATCGATATAATACGACCAATCCTAATTAACCTTCTCATATGCACGCATACATTGCGGTCATGTTGATCCAAAAGAAGAAGTTAAACAAGTTAAACGGTCGACATCGTGTAAGTCGGGTAACATCGCTAGTGACACTGAGCACGATAGCGGGGAGCTAGGCGTATCTGAGAGCATCTGGGTTACTCGATAGGGTTGGCGATACTACATGCAGGTGTAGTTCATGTAGGCCGATACGACAATATAGGGTTTTTTTGAGCAGGTTTGTTCTGCCTCGGAATTCAAGGGACTTTTGGTACTCGTATGCAATTGTATTGTTGTCTTTGTAACCGGCCGAGCCCAGCTTCTTCAACTATACGAGGAGATCAAATCATCTCGACTCACCAAGAACCCTCGGCTTTCATGGTAGACAAGATAAGAAGAGAAGGGTTTTCGTCGGCTATGAATAATGGGAGTATGTGGATAGCTTAATGCTGGTAGCCTATTAAGACGAGTGTCAAGGCTATTATCTTATCGTCAAAGCTTGCTTGTTTGCCAGTACATATAAACTTATGCATAGCTCCATCGCTGCCGATCATCCAGGCGAACCAGCCTGTTCTTCTGAAATAGTAAGACAACTCCAAAGTTTGAAACCAGCTGCAAAAGGTAAAAGCAACCACTTTGTTCAGCTAACAGCTGCCCCATAACAAGTAACAGGCTAAGGCTTCCAGGGGCTATTGAGGAAGCACACCAGCACCCCAAAGTTACTCCCAGGGGGGCAAGGGAGACGCACTCTATATGCACTACAACACAAAAACTAGTAAGCCTTAGCAGATTAATGGCTCCAAATATTGAAGCAACCAGTCGCATTAGAGCATCGTTTGTTCTGTGACTTTTACTCCCTTGTGGCCGATTCCTGGTTCCTGCATTGTTTTTTTTTTACTCAGTTAGTACAAACTCTGCAAGTCAATTAACTAATCAAGTCAGGAGGGGCCAGACAGGCAAGGTAAACAAAGTTCGATGAAGAAAGATGGTTATCTGTAGCTGCCAGCTTGACACCAGCCATCTGTCTTTTGCTATTTTGTAAGCTGTACCGTATTCTTCAAGCTCTTCAAGAATCCTCAATGACTCTCACATTACATACAGACATAGTTGATCCTTGCCTATAGACTAGTTAGTTCAATTAGTTCAACGGCTCGGCTCGGTAAACAGACTGGACAAAGCTGGGAAATGCTGTTTTATTGTTTGGTTGGTTGGTTGCACGTTCATTGACTTGTGGGGTTGAAAGTGACCCGCTATAGTAGAAGTCATGAGAACCCTAACTAACATAACCCACAAAAACGCGTAAAGTGAACGGACCCCGTGACACGCGAAAAGTCGATGTGGGGCTGTCGCGTCACAATTTCCATGCGGCCTAAAAAAATATTCAGCAAAAAAGGCATTTGACTTGTTTGGAAAGCACCGCTTTGGGATGACAGCCTGAAAGGGCCAGCCTTGTTGTTACCAGTAAAAAAGATGGTATTATTCTACACAATAGGTTGAGGGTTATGTGTGATTTTCTCAGTTTTTTTTTTTTCTTGTTTCCGTTCAAGGCCCTCCCTTGAAATTTCGAGCATCAATTTCCCCAAATCCGAGGGTTGGCTTTGAGCTCTTGAGTTTGTATTGGTATCAATAGTATCAGCATCTTAAAGCTCGGGCCCAGAGCTTGGATCACGAAACATAGTAGACAGAAGTCCCCACAGCAGCAATAATAACAATACAAATTGTTACATATCTGCATAATAAGATATGTAGTTGGGCCGTCATGATTAGTAGAAGCTGATAGAATATTTCTATAATGCAACTACAGCGGACAGAGGTAGCTTCCAGAAGCGGAACAAGCTTCGCGTGGCACCCACACAATTAGAAAAAAAACTAACTAGGAATTCTCTTTTAGTATCCCTTGTTTTCCTATCCTGATTGATATTTTATTTTTATTTTTTTCCCTTCATCGTGAACTTTTTCCCTTATCCCTTCGATAGTACCAACGACCGGAAACAAAAAAGAAAAAGAAAAAAAAAGCAGATATTAGGCAGTGATCCTGACGCTCATCCACCTTTTTTCTCGTGTTTAACGACACGGCGTTTTCTTATTTTTATCTTGGGAATTTTTGTAACTGCCAGCATTAAAAAAAAACAGTCACCATAGAAAAAAGTGGTTGGACGCTTTGTTTCTTGATTCCCAGCCTTCCATCATCCATCACCACCGCAACCACAACAACAGTTAGCCTGTTCAATCTACGACTCTTTTTGCCTCTCAATCACATCTTTTTTTCCCAGTCCTTGTCTGGCTGGTCATACATCCATCCCATTTCATCATATCCTTCCATTTTTACTTCGCTGTAGTATTTGTACATGTAAACCAACCACAGGCCCGGTGCCAGGGTCTCTGTAAAATATCGAATATCACACTCTCTTTCTCTCTATTGATTGATACCATTGCAACATCTGATGGTTGAAACTTCTCTTCTTCCCTCGCTGCCGTTGTTTCGATTTTAGAACCTTTTGTTTCTTGTATCACCTCTTCTCTAGCTCTCCTGTTCCGCGCCTTTTATCGTTCGCTTGATTCAACCCCAGTCTATCAACTCCTCCCAGGCCATCATGGCTCCCTCGTCGACTTCTCGCGGCCAGCGCAGTCGTGCCAACTCCAAGCGCGAGGCTACTGCTCCCACTATTGCTGTGTCCTCTATCGAAGTTCAAACACCCTCTAGGCCCCCCAAGCGCAGAAGAAAGGTACACTCTATACCATCCCCAGCCATACTGTTCCCTCCCCGGATATCCTACTAACACCGTCACCCTCTGCAGGCTGACGATCAGCCCTCACAAGCCCCCATCGACGACGACGACGATACCACCGATGCACTCGCAGCCGCCGATAATTCTCCTGCAGAAGAGCTCGAGGGAGACCAGCTAGTGGCGCAAATCGTCCAGCATCTGGCCTGTCCAAAAGACAACCCCGTACAGGCTAGCAAAGACCACGCGAACCATATCCACGAATCCAACAAGGACGGTGTCAAGGCCTATGCTAAGATCGCAGCCCTAGACTGGACCTTTTATGTAACCTCGCTCACCACCAACATCGGTAGATCTTCCGATGCTGCGCTTTCGGCAGCTGGGGATGCCACAGTGGCCCCAGACTCGGATGCTGAAGATGCTGTGCACATTGATCTGGGCCCCAGTAAGACGGTCTCGCGTCAACACGCCATCATCAACTTCAACTCTGAGGCCGAGCAATGGCACCTCACTGTCAAGGGCCGCAACGGCGCCCGGTTAGACGGCGAAAAACTAGACGGCGACAAGGCCGACCCTGATAGGAGCAAACCCGGCGCCGAAAGAGCGCTACAGAGCGGCAATGTCATCGAAATTGGTGGTGTTGAGATGATGTTCGTGCTGCCTTCTGAGATCAGCCCGTTACATGTTCACGATACCTTCCGCGCTCGTGCTGGCCTTAGCGTCTCTTCGCACTCTAATGTTCTGTCTACACCCGCTCGCCCGCCACCGTCATCGTCGCAGAATCTCGAAACCCCTCTTCCACGATCGTCATCAGTCACAACTGCTCGTTCCGTCTCTAGAGACCTCTCACATTCCATCACCAACAACCTTACATTCCAGCAGCCCATTGCTCCCGCGCCTGCAGACTACCGTCGGCCTGGGACACCCACGTCATCGCGGAATAACAACCTACTCGCTACCCCACGCCCTGTGTTTCCTAGCACGCCGGGCGCGCCAGATATCGACTTGAGTCTTGATGAGAACTGCCACATAAAACCCCAGTACAGTTATGCGCAAATGATCACTCAAGCCATCATAAACACATCTGACGAAAAGCTCAACTTGAATGGTATCTATACCTACATCACCGACCAGTACGCCTACTATCGGCACCAACCATCTGCTGGCTGGCAAAACTCCATCCGCCATAATCTTTCTCTCAACAAATCATTCGATAAGGTTGCCAGGTCGACTGATGAGCCAGGCAAGGGTATGAAATGGCAGATTGTCTCTGAGGCTCGCGAAGATATGATCCGTTCTGCCTACAGAGGAGGTCGTGGTGGCCACAGAGGAAGCTCTGTGCCCAGTTCTCCTAGTCAACTCAACTATATTACCCATGGTCCACGTGATATGGCTGCCTCCTCGCGCAAACGCCGTCTGTCGCCGATTCAGTCACCTCCCTCGGGTTCTACAGTGCTTCAGTCAACGCCTGACCGTACAGCTCGTAGACGCGGTCCCATCGGCGCCGGTGTGGCTGTCGACGGAAGCCCTCTGCCACGTCCGCGCCCACGCAAACCTGTGCCTAACTCTGCACCACAACAGAGCATGAATTTCACCTCGTCACAGCTCCACCAAACACCGAAGGCGCAAACTACACATCAGCAACCATCGCTGCAGTTGCCACAGCCTACTCCTCAGGAACCACCCGCTTCATCTCAACAGACACTTGTTGCGCCTCGCTCGCCTACTCTTACGTCTTCTTATCAAGAGGATGGAGCTTCGTTCGTCACGCCTGCACCTCCCCGTGTACACCCACGTCTAGCGCCCCCCAGTACTGTTCAACGGCCTAGCCAGCACATGCCCACTAGCTCCCCAGCACCATTCTGGAAATATATCGATATCGGCAGTACGCCTCTCCGCTCGATGCTCAACTTTGATTCTTCACCATCACGTCCGCCTGTAGCGAACGTAAATCTACCCGACTCAAGTCCACCACGTCTGCTGGATAGCCCAACTAAGGGACGTGGCCCTCCTATTGCCGTTACGCCATCTATTTCGATCTCAAAGGTCGATGAAACAGACGAAGATGCTACTAAAAGTGCTGTTGCAGCTTCCGCTGTTGTTGCTGCAGCTGTAAATGGAGCACCTAGTGGTCATATCAGTGACGAAGAGGAAGAGACGACTTTCGATCTGACTAAGGGATTCCAAAGTATTGGATCATTCCATGCGCCTGCCCTCGGCCGTGGCTTGAAACTTGGTGCTGTCCCTAAGTGAGCTTGATCGAACTGATTTTAAACTAGTGTGCGCGAGTTCGTTACTAGTAGTTCCTTTCATTTTCTTTTTTTTATCATATCCAGGATCTCGATCTGGAAATCAGACCTATGGATATGGGGTACACTCTTTCTTGATTCCTATATTCTTCTATTCGCTTGATATTTTTTTTTCCTACCGTTTTTTTTTCTTTTGTCTTGCTGGTTCTCTTTTTTCATCTAGCGAACTTTTGGAGAGTTGGGGTTCCATTTGGCTGGTTTTTATCACTTTGGTTTATTGTTTATTGTTTTTTTTTTTTTGGGAAAGGGGACAAATGGGAGGGGACAAAGCTCAGGCGCCTTTTTGCTTTTTTTTATT
>RHDR01000364.1:0-31056 GCA_009806295.1 Davidsoniella neocaledoniae
CTCTAGATCCCAGGTGTTGGTTGCTGCTGCTTTTAGCTAACTTGTCGGCTTCTTCATTTCCGTGTATGTCTTTGTGGCCTGGCACCTAGATGCAGCATATTCGTAGTCCTCGATGCCTCTGTTTGGCCGCCTGTATCCATATTTTCGTTTCGTCCACTGCTTGCTGCGAAGTCCCAGTTCGTTGTGCCCTGTTGTTGAGACGGTGAACTGCTGCTTGATTGTCTGAGCATATCCATATCGTCTGATCCGTCTCGATTTGTCGGGTTGGGAGGTGCATGAGGCCTAGTAGGATGGCTTTTATTTCCGCATCAGCAACCTCCACCCTATGATCGTATGTTGGAGAACTAGGGATATTTAAGGGTTTATATAGAGAACAGTCAAGTCAAGTATAAAAGCTAATATGTTCCCGGCTCTCTACGAGAAGTGGCTGACGCGGAGCCTATTGCAGCAGTCAAGGCAGTTTATGCGACTATCGAGCATGCTCCTTCCGAGGCGGGCAGTCCGTACCTTTCTATACCTTGACAATTTCTGTAAATAATATAGAATTTGACAAGCCTGCTAGTACTCGTGCAACACCCCACAATATTCAATAATAAGAATATTGTGGGGCGTTGCACGAGTAGGTAGTAACCATACCGTTCTAAGAGGGTTTGTGGTGCAAGGGGCTGCAAAATTTTCGGAGGCTTTGAGACAGGCTCCCGACGAGGTGGTTTTTCCCGGAAAGGATTAGAAGTTGATGAAACCATAACAAATTTTCTGTATCTCAGTGACCTGTCACTGTTGAGAAGTAGGTTGTCCTTCACCTTAAATTGTATACTAGTATTAGTTCAGGGCTGTGTATCTTAGGATACCGATGTTACATAGCTATTAAAGCTCTATTTCCACCTCATTAAAAAAAACCTGATCTAGAGCTTAAACTTCAGGAAGTATCCGAAAGAACCCAAGATCTCAGAAGCCAGGAGGCACATGAACAACGTGAATTTCGACAACAACTGTAACAGCTCCAACAATGACATGCAGAGGAAGCCAGTTCAATAGTCAGCATGCATAGCTACGGCAAGAATACCATGAAATTCAACAACAGTTGTTGATTGCACAGTCCCGTTCAGATGATCAACGATTTCGAACCCCTTTGCCAACACTGGAAACTTCGGAAATTTCCAATAAATCACTTACCTCTGTACGATCACGAAATACCAAAATCGTCCCTGTGTTGGACAAGTGGATGAAATTTTTCAAGCCTAAGAGTCTAGATTTTATGCAAGATGATGCTCCTTGCCATAAAGCCAGACAGATCATGGAAGAGTTATCTCGTGGTATCACGGTCCTAGATTGGTCACCTTTCTCACCAGACCTCAACCCGATCAAAGCTGTTGGGCATGAGATGAAGTTATATATCCAAAGAAACTTCTCGGAGACTATTCGCCCGGAGGAACTTCATGCCATCCAAGAGGTTTAGGACAATATTAGCAACGAGTACCTTCATGAACTCCTAGTTTCTATAGAGACTTATTGTGAGGCTGTTATCGCTGCCAATGGGATGTACACTAGGTACTAGCCTAAATATATACGGTTTTTTAATACACACAGTTATGAATTAAACAAATATTATATACATAGTTTCAACTTATTATAGCGATATCGTGAAATCTGCCGATAGGCACAATTCCAACATTTCACAATAGATTTCATCACTGTCCTTCTTATCAGTCAACTAAGGCCTCTAGATAATGACCATCTTTCACTGATTATAGAAATAAACAAGGGATTGCTAATGATAATAATGACGTCGGTTAATACAGCGTTCAATAAGTTATAATAAGCTATAATATTGGGTACATGGCGAGAACAAAGAGTTACTAGCAAGAGACCGATCTGCGCTCTAACACTACGACAAAAGCCAACTGCTGTACTTACTCTGTTACTCTGTAATGTTAAGGAGATTGTATCTGACTCTCTCACACTGTCACTTTCCGGAATCTTTGGAGATTTGGAGAAAATGAGAAGAATGACTAGTTAGATCAATTCGAGAATTTATATTCCGACTAAACTAATTGTAAAAACGCGAAGCGAAGTTACATTCAACGATCGCTAGTCTCCCAAGTCTCGTCACACTTGGTTGACAGCCTCTTTGAAGGTTCCGACCTCGCGACTGCTGTGCTTCGGCTATAGCACTAGTTCCACTTGTGGAGTGAGTTGGTTTTGTGGCTCTATCTTTTGGAGAATGGCTTGGCGGAGGCACTGTTTTTTTTTTTTTTCTTTTTTTTGTAATTGCTTTTGTTGCTTTTGGAGGTATGGACCGAGGCTAGGGGACGGTGCCGTCCCGTACATACAAAGGTATTGAGTTGTCTAGCGGAGACTCGAAAAATTCGTCCGGTAACCAACCTAGCGTCGTATGATCTTAGTGATTTAGGTAGACGTTCAATATAATCAAATCAAGTCAAAACCATAACAAATGTTCTGTATCTCAGTGTTGAGAAGTAGGCTGTCCTTCACCTTATATTGTATACTAGTATTAGTTCAGAGCTTTGACATAGCTATTAAAGCTCCATTTCCACCTTAATAAAAATAAATAAATTAAAAAATAAATTCTGTAAGTAAGAGGTTATCGACCGTTGCATCTCTAAGAGCTAGTTCCTTGTAAAGGTTTAATGCCTGATGTCAAACTTCATGTTATGTATACCTCGGAAGGATTAGTCAGTTTCCTTCTTGTTCTTTGTATAGTTGCCTTTTCTAATAGTACTCCAAGTATCCTTAGTTAATTTTTGTGTACTTTCTCTCGATTCCACCTATAAGACCTCGAATATGAAGATTACTGTTGGTGTGTCATGCCCGATCTACTATCCTTACATCATATGCCCTGGGGTGCCGAGTTCAACTTTAGCTATAGCCCATGGTAGCCTGGTAGCCTTAGAACGACTACAAACTACTAGCATAGAGATTTATCATTCGTTTTGTAAGACATATAAGCTGCATGTGAGTACTTTGTTCGCTCATATAAAGAGTTGGCTACAATAATAACATGTTAATATATCCTCAACTCGAATATTACCATCTACTAATAAAAGCTAGTGAACTATTTGTAAAGAAGGTCTCCGTTCGGTCTAACTATATCTCCACCTATGAGAACGTGGACTGGGGCATCAAGTCAGTAGGAGGATAGTCTATCGTGTAGATAGCTGAGCTATGCTTCTGAAGGGCCATAACCTTCCATGTAAATCTCTCATCGAACGCAATAAAGGCAAAGAGCACAAGTGTGTGAAGAAGCATAGTGTCTATAGATGTACTAGATCTAACTTGCCTATAAATGGCAAGAGGTTTCTCGCCATTTCTGTCCTCATTCTCTTCGTCAACAGTTCCAAACACGCCAACTCAACAATATTGCCACCGCTCAACATTCCAATCAACTCAAGAAACAATCAAAAATGACTTACGGAGAAGGTCCGGCTCCCCCAGTTGCCGTTGTAGGCATTGGCGTACGTCTCCCTGGTAAGGTACACACTACGGAAGACTTGTGGTCTCTGCTCCTCAACAAGCGTGATGCCCGTGGGCCTGTTCCCGCAACTCGCTGGAACGCCGAGGCCTGGAAGAACAGCCACGCTACAGATCATGGCTACTTTCTAGACGATGACCTCAAGAAGTTCGACAGCAGCATGTTCAGTATGGGACGCACTGAACTCGAGTGTCTAGACCCTAGACAGAAAATGCTTCTTGAAGTCGTCTGGGAGTGCATGGAGAACGCTGGCCAGAAGGACTGGCGCGGTTCTCATACAGGAGTCTACGTCGGTAGCTTCGGCCAGGACTGGGTGGAATTAACATGCAGAGATCCGCAGACCAAAGGCGCATTTCGCGTCTACAACGGTGTTGACTTTTACATGCCGAATCGTATCTCTTATGAATACAATCTTTCCGGTCCCAGGTACGTTATAGGACTTCTTTCACTTTTCATTTCATGGCAAAGATCCACATGGACTAATATTGAACCGTTTTTGTATCTAGTGTGGCTATACAGGCCGCCTGCGCCTCTGGCCTCACTGTGATTCACGAAGCCTGTAAAGCTCTCCAAGCCGGTGAATGCAAGGGCGCCATTGCCGCTGGTGTTAGCATTTTGCTCAGCCCTCTGATTGTTGAAGTCATGACCCAGCAAGGCGTGCTATCGTGCAATGGATCCTCTGCCACTTTTTCAGCTGAAGCTAATGGGTTTGCCCGTGCCGAAGGCATCAATGCTATCTATCTGAAGCTTCTCGACGACGCTATACGTGACGGTGACCCGATCCGTGGTGTTATTCGTGGCACCGCCTTGAGTGCCAACGGAAAAACAAATGGAATGATGCTGCCAGATTTCAAGCACCAGAAGGCGACTATTGAAGCGGCCTACAGAGCTGCTGGTATCACTGATCTGACGCAGACTCCTTTTGTCGAGTGCCATGGAACCGGAACGCCAGCTGGTGACCCCATCGAGGTTAGAGGAGTGATCAGTGCCTTTGGTACTGATGGTGAGCATGGAAAGCCGACTTACATTGGCTCGGTATGTACTTTACCATATATTTGTCAAGACGCGCGATATTAACGGATTGCTTAGATGAAACCCAACGTGGGTCACTCCGAAGGCGCTTCTGGTCTCAGCAGTCTTATCAAGGCTATACTTGCTCTTGAGAACGGGATCATTCCTCCCAACATCAAGTTCAAAACTCCTAGTGCTCAGAGTGAGATTCCTTTTGCTCAATTGTAGTAATGTCCAAAGATACTGATAGCAAATTATAGTACCCTTCGGCACTTCACGTGTCATCGTTCCGGTTGAGCCGACACCTTTCCCGGCTTGTAGAGCCCTTCGTGTTAGCATCAACTCATTTGGTATTGGTGGCGCCAACGCTCACGTAAGCCAATTTGTCTTATGTTTGTTATTGTCACGTTTATCTAACTAGTAATAGCTCATTCTGGACTCGGCTGCCGAGTTTCTCCGCACCTACCCCGGTGTTCCCCCGCCTCTTCCCGCCCCACCTCCTGGTTCCCAGACTATCTGGCCTCGTCTGGTTGTCGTAACTGCCAGTAATACGACTTCGCTAAACAACAGAGTCCAAGACATCAAACACTATCTCGAATCTCGCCCACGCACCGCTTTGAACGATGTTGCTTACACTTTGGCCAACCGCCGGGCCCATCTTTCATACCGGTCATTTTCTGTTGTCACTCACGTGCAGAATGAGCCATTTGAGTTTGAGAAGCCCCAAGTTTCGTACGGCAAACCTCCTACGCCTGTCTTTGTATTCACTGGCCAGGGCGCTCAGTGGGGTGGCATGGCGGCTGATCTGCTGCGGATTTTCCCCCCCTTTTGCCGAGAGCATTCGTACCATGGACACCGCTCTCGCCAAGCTGGGCGCGGCTGCGCCCTTGTGGACACTGGAGAAGATGATTGCTGCTGAGGATGACGAGACCAAGGCTCTGTTTGACAAGCCTGAGTACTCGCAGCCGCTGTGCACGGCTGCTCAAATCGGGGTCCTTCACTTCATGCAGGCTTGTGGTATTCAGCACGCCGCTGTTGTCGGCCATTCCAGTGGTGAAATTGCGGCTGCATATGCCGTTGGTGGTCTGACCCTACAGGAAGCCATTGTAGTGTCCTACCTCCGTGGCTGGTCAGTCAATATTGAACAGGCCAAGTTTGGTAGAGCCAAGGGCGGCATGGCTGCTGTCGGTCTGGGCAAGACTGAGGTCGAGAAGTATATTCGCCCAGGAATTGTCGTTGCTTGCGAGAACAGCCCTCAGAGTGTCACCCTTTCTGGTGATCAAGATGTTCTCGATGCCGTCGTTTCTGAAATTTCAAAGTCTTCAGCCTTTGTTCGCCGCCTGAAAGTCGACGTTGCATACCACTCTCATCACATGACGAGCGTGGGCAAGACTTACGACACTATCCTATCCCCTCAGCTTGCCAAGTCGGCAAAGACGTTGTTGGCTCCCTTTTACTCCAGTGTGACTCTGGAAAAGGCAGAAAACTCAGAGATCTTTGACACTGCCTACTGGTGCAAAAACCTCAACTCGACTGTCCGCTTCGATGGCGCTGTGCAAAGAATCATCTCCGACAACTCGGACAAAGATCTCGTGTTCCGGAGATTGGCCCTCATTCTACTCTCCAGGGCCCTCTCCGCCAGATCTCCCAAGCCACTACTCATAACGGAAGACCTGTTGGCAAGAAGTTCTTGTATATTCCGACTCTGCTGCGCAATGTTCCATCGAGCATTTCTTTGACCAAAGCTGCTGGCCATGCATTTTCCCTTGGACTTCCTATCAACTTTGGCATCATGACCCCTCCACCAACTCCCAGTACAACTCCTCTGACCAACCTCCCCCGCTATCCATGGGACCGCAGTGTCGAGTTCTGGAATGAAAGCAGACTATCCAGTGCCTTCCGCTTCCCCAAGTACCCCCGGCATGAACTTTTGGGTGGCCGTGGTCTCGAGGGCACAGACCGGGAGCCAACGTGGCGGAATATCGTTTCCCTAAATGACATCCCATGGGCTAAGGATCACGCTATCGACGGCGATGCTCTTTTCCCTTGTGCAGGCCATCTTGCGATTATTGGTGAAGCCTTGCGCCAGCTCTCTGGCAATGACGATGCTGGGTATACACTCCGAGAAGTTGCCATAACGGCTGCCTTGATCCTGCCAGACAATCGGAGCGTTGAGATCATGACCACGGCGCGCCTCGTTCGCCCGTCTGATTTCGTTGAGCCCGGATCTTGGTATGAGTTCACTATCTCGTCGTACAATGACTCATCTTGGGTTCAACTGTGCTCTGCCAAGGGTCGCTCTGGTGTTGAGCCTGGATACCCAGCCAAGATGCCCCTACAGCCCGCTCACAAGTTTTCCCGAAAGGTCTCTTCCGAAGTTTGGTACGACACTTTTTCCAACGTTGGCATGACGTATGGCCCTAAATTCCAGGGTATGACTGATCTCTCGGCTGTCCCTGGCGAGCTACTCGGCAGTTCCACTATCAGCATGTACGATGAAGACACCAGCAGAGCGTCTTTGGCCACCTATACGCAGCATCCAACCACTCTAGATCTTGTTTTGCAGCTGGGTGCGTTTTCCAGCTCCTCTGGCCTCCCCAAGATGTTTAAGTCGGCAATTCTTCCGACGACGATCGACTTCGTATACGTCAAGCCTACAAAAAACCTCAAGAGTCTCTACGCTCAGTCCACTTTCGCCCCAAGTCAAACCAAGGGCAAGACTATTGGCTGGGACAGCTGTAGAGCTGTTGACCCTCAAACCCTTGAGACCGTCATCCATGTCCAGAATTGCCTCCATTCATACTACCAGGCCAAGTCTAAGTCGAATGGTCTTGGCGAGGGTTTCGATCATGTCGGAGCAGCCTCCCTTGTGTGGCGCCCAGACGTGAAGTTCTGCAAGGCGGACTCCGCTATGAAGCCTCTTCCTGATCTCTACCGGCCGTGCAAAGTTTTGCTTGAGAAGATTATGGCTCTTTGTATTCTTCATTCAGTCGATGTCTTGGCCTCTGAAAAGGCCAAGGCCGGCTCTGACAGCATCACATACGTGGAGCCTCACCTGGAAAAGTACATCGCCTGGCTCAGCACTGCTAAAGCTGAGATGCGTTCTGGCACTGGCAGCTGGCCCGTCCTTTGCCCTGAGGCTCAGAACTTTGCCTCCATGTCTTGTGAGCAGCGAGAGAAAGAATTCTCTCGTATTGACGAGCAGATTGCAGCCTTGGGCTTCTACAGCAGCGAAATGAGTGTGATGAAACGCCTGTGCCGCAAGCTTGCTGAAAACATGTACTCGTTGGCTACTGGCAAGACCAACTCAGTCGAGATCATGTTCAGCCGTACCGACGAGTCGCTCGTCAGCCTCTACGACTTCTTGGGTCAACTGCTAGACTTTTCAGAGTACTTCAAGCTATCTGGCCATGCCAACCCGGGGATGCGGATCTTGGAGATTGGCGCGGGTACTGGTGCTTCAACTGCTCGTGTTCTTGAGGCGCTGGTAGCCGGCAAAGACAAGCCAAGATACGGAGAGTACACTTTCACAGATGTTTCCTCTGGCTTTTTCGAGGCTGCCCGTGAAAGACTCAAAGACTTCCCCAACATGCAGTATAAGGTTTTGGACATCACGAGAGACCCTGCCGAGCAGGGCTTTGAGCTGGGCTCTTACGATCTTGTTGTGGCTTCCAACGTCATACATGCCACTCCGAATCTCAAGCAGACTCTGACTAACACACGTGCACTCTTGAAAGATGATGGCCGCTTCTACCTCCAAGAAATCGCCGGGTCAACTGTCATCTTCAACTTTCTTGCTGGTGTATTCTCTGGGTGGTGGCTGGGCGAGTTTGATGGTCGTCCCAACGCACCCACTGCGTCTGTGGAACGCTGGCACCAGGAACTACTGGCCGCCGGATTTTCGGGTGCTGAAGATGCCGTTCTCGATGACAACAAGACCCTGGCATACCTTGCCAATATCGTGACTCGAGCAGTGCCTGTCAAGGCACAGGCGCCGGCACGTAAAACGGCCGCAATCGTCTACGAAAAAGAGAAGCCCACCTTTGCTTCTACTCTAGCGTCTACTCTGACAGCGGATGGCTTTGATGTCTCGTGGGAGAACCTGGAGGGCTTTGCTTCATTATCAGTAACACCGTCTGTGGTGGTCTCTGCCTTGGACCTGGAACGTCCGTTCTTTGCTGATCTCACCAGCCAGAAGTACTCATCGCTTATGAGCTTCATTTCAAGCGTCACTACCCCTTTGATATGGCTGACGGGCTCTGCTCAGGTGGACGTCAAAGATCCGCACTATGCCCAGGTCATCGGCCTGGGACGTAATGTGCGCAATGAGCTTTCTAAAAGATTCGTCACTATCGAGCTCAGTTCATTCGACGATGCTTCTGGCAAGGCTGTCACGAAGATTGCTAAAGACCTTGTCGTCAACTCCGCTAATGTATCTTCTTCTCACTACGACTCTGATTCTGAGTATTTCGTCAAGGGCGGAATCGTCTATACGTCTCGCTACGAAACATTGATGCTAGCTGATGAGCTAGCTGAAAAGAGCGAGAAACGTACCTCGGTCACTCTCGTCAGTAGTAAAGTTGGCTCGTTCAGCAAGCCCAACTGGATCGAAGAGCCCGTTGTGCCGGATTTGGGAGCCTCTGATGTCGAGGTTGATGTCCAAGCCACATCACTCAACTACAAGGTATGTAGCCTTATAATATTTGTAAAGATTCCTGTCACTAACAGTTCTAGTATCACGATGTCTCGACGAACGGCAACTCTCTGGAGGGCTCTAAGAGCCACATCGGCATCGAAGCTGCGGGTATCGTCTCTCGCGTTGGCACATTGGTTGACAACATCAAGGCTGGCGATCGTGTTGTCCTGATTGCAGCCGGCGCCGTGTCTTCAGTCAAGGTGGTCAACAAAGATCTGGTCGTCAAGATTCCTGATAGTCTTGATTTTGCGCAGGCTGCAACCATGCCCATCTCCTACATCACTGCCATCCATGCTCTTTCTGGCGTCGAGTCGGGCCAGGTATGTAAGATCTATGGCTTTGCATTAGAATGTTATCTAACGCTTTTTAGACTGTCCTCATTCACTCTGGCTCTGGGTCTCTTGGTCAGGCCGCAATCCAAGTTGCAAAAATGCTTGGTGCCACAGTAAGTGTTTACTGACTTTGAAAAAAAAAATTACCGATACCTAACAAGCAATTAGGTTTTCACTACTGCCGGAACAGATGAGAAGGCCGAGTTTATCTCGACCCAGTTCGGCATCCCCCCGTCAAGAATCTTCTCGTCCCGCGAAATTTCATTCGCCTATGGAGTCCTGTTTTCCACTCTTGGAAAAGGTGTCGATGTGGTCCTGAACACTCTTTCGGGTGAGCGCCTCCAGGCTTCTTGGGGATGCGTTTCTCCTACTGGAAAAATGATCAACGTGGTTTGCCAGAACGAGCGGCTCCCCGCCAGCGCACAGAAGTCGAGCCGAGCCCTAATCAGTCTGAACATGGGCCCGATGATCAGCCAGAGCCCTTCAAAGGTGAATCGTCTGCTCAAAAAGACTCTGGACCATTTCTCTCAAGGTCACATCAAACCCATCACTGTTTCTGAAGTTTTCCCAGCCAAAGATGTGTCCCACGGCTTTTCACACACTCAGTCCAACAAGCACATAGGACGTGTGCTGCTCACATTCAACGCCTCTGAGGGCATGGCTGCCATTTCTTCTAGGAAAAAGCAGTCGATAACCTTTTCTCCTTTCAGAACTTATCTGCTAGCTGGCGGTATGGGCGGTCTCGGAAAGTCTATTGCTATGTGGATGGTGGAAAATGGAGCGCGCAAGTTCATCTTCCTCTCGCGCTCAGCCGGTAAATCTGAAGCTGACAAGGCCTTTATCGCGGAACTTGAGTCCCAGGGATGCTACGTCAATGCTATCGCCAGCAGCATCACTGATGCTGAAGCGGTCAAGAAGGCAGTCCAGTCTGCGCCATCACGTCTAGGTGGTATCATGCAGCTTTCCATGACTCTTTGTGATGCTCCTCTGTCCAAAATGACCTACGAGCAGTGGATGAATCCGCAAGGGCCCAAGGTGGATGGTACCTGGAACCTACATAACGCCACGCTTGACACTCCACTTGACTTCTTCGTGTTGTTCAGTTCGATCACTTCGGTGGCTGGAAATCCCGGCCAGGCTAACTACTCGTCGACGGGTACCTTTGTCGAGGCTTTTGTGCAGTACCGACAGCGCCAGGGCCTGGCTTGCTCGGTAGTGAACATCGGTGCGGTACAGGGCGTGGGCTATATAAGTCGTCACAAGGCCGTCTCCTCCATGATTATAGGCACCGGTCAGAGCATGATGCAAGAGCAAGATGTCTTGGACTCGATGCAACTCAGCATCCAACGGTCATTTGACGGCTGTAAATTCTTAGAGCCGACGGGCAACGACAAGAATGGTTCGTTCGTGTTTTCCGGACAGCTAATCACGGGTCTGCGGTCGACACGAGTGACGACTAGCACCGAAAACCGCGTGCCGTGGAAAAGAGATATCCGCACTAGTATTGTGCAGTCCGATGAGGCCGTCATGATTGAGCAGGCATCCAAACTCGACTCGGGCACTTCTGATTCAGCTATAGCTAACCCAACAAACGGCATCGATGCGCCTACTACTATACTACGCGATTTGGTGCGTGAGGTGTCGTCAGACACTCAGAAGCTCATGTCAAAGACTACCATGGACACCTTGGTGCTTAACATCGGACGCGTCCTGTGCTGCATTCTACTACAGCCCGAGGAATGTCTGGAGAACGGTTTGACACTGGCGCAGATGGGCCTGGACTCCATGGTCAGTATTGAGGTTCGCAACTGGTGGAAGAGAACTTTCCCGGGCGATATTAGCGTGTTGCAGATCAACAACGCAGTAACAATCGAGCGTCTAGCGCAGTTGGCGCTTGAGGGACTGGAAAAGAAATCTTAAGCTATCTAGAGTGTAGTCCCAATATTTGGGTTAGGGTTAAGGGTGTCATTTGTTTTTCATTTTCTTCTGTTCATTTTCTATTCTTCTTCTTCTCTTTTGGGGGTTTCAATTGATTTATTGCCTACTTTACTTATAGTTCCTTGGGCATCTCAGTATTGTTGAATTATGAAAGTCTAACCCTGCCATGTATGAAAGTAAATTAGTAAAAAGATAACCCTCTTGTGTGTTTCATGTTTGATCTGTCTATCGTATTGCTGTACAATACCAGCAGGTAGATGTAAAAGAGTTGAGAATGATGATAATGTTGGTTCACATTATTTATACGCATCGTTTACACATCGAATACATCCCACTGCCTAATTGGGACACAATCTTTACCGCCTTTTAAAAAATTATAAAGATCCAAAAAAAAAAGAGAAAATAACAAAAATCGTTAAAATAAAGTACCCCGCACCTATTTATAACTGTATAAGCAAAAGTTCATTCAACTATCATGAATAAAGCTAATTAGTTATAGGCGGTGGTATATTTTTATATTTAATGATAGAAGGGCGCATTAGGACTTAAATAAAACTATGGAATTAGGTGCATATGAATACAAGAAAGTAAGAAGCCAAATAGAGGACCACCTGAGAACAGATGAGATTTTATGTATGCTAATCATTCCAATTGATCATTTTGATCTAGATTTTGCTCCCAAGTTCTTAACTCACGCCGAATCGATAAGGCAGTGTAATGAGGCCCTATGGAGGAACTTGGTAGAGGGGGGGCGGAAACACCAATGTTACTAGAATTACCTTGATTTCTCAGCCTATCCCTACTGTTTGTGATATATCTTGGATCTTGAGTATCAAGAAGGGGATCTTCTAAAGCGGCATTTCGTTCTAACCAGTGGTAGGAATCAATGTTCTCTTTTGTGATTGTTCCCTTACTTAGAATCTCATGGGCACAAGGTATGCCAAGCTGTAAGGCCTTTGTACATGTAATACACTTGTTGGTCGTCCTATCAGTTCTGAAGGAACAACGAGTTGTTTTTGCCGAACAAGATGGTCAATAGAGCCCCAAGTCACCTAACTATTCAAATTTCCTGTCGCTAAGCTCTTGATTGCGAAAGGGGCGGATATCGATCAGGAGTGTTCTGATGGTTGGACTGCTCTCATATCAACTTGTGAGGGGGGTGATAATCTTGTTGCTGTTGAGCTCCTGATTGAAAAAGGTGCTAACATCAATCATGAGAGTTATGATGGTTGGACAGCTGTTCGACGTTCCTATAATGAAGGCCATCTCGATATTGTTAAGCTCCTCATTGAGAAAGGTGCTAGCATACATCACGAGATTTCTAATAGCTGGATAGACTTCGAATGTTCCTACTATAAAGGCCATCTTCATGATACTAAACTCTTGGTGGAGAATGTGGAAAGGACAAATCATGAGACTGATGATGGTTGGACCCCTCTTTTGTCATCTTGTTCTAGGTATCATTTGGATGTTATCAAACTCTGTATCCGAAAAACAAGCTAGTATTAGTACATGAAAACTCTACATGTTAGATTACTGTCAAAACCCCATATCCTCGTGATACTGTCATTTCATTTAGCTCAGTGCAAGCTAAAAACCAGATTCCGATATAGCGTCGCCAGAGTTTGGCGGGGTTAACTATCTCGCACTGTTTCTGAACAGAATGAGCATTGACGTTCTCTACCAACCTTTTTGTCAGAAGCTAGTGTCAGATCGGATGCACTAGGTTTAAACGAAACCATAACAAATGTTCTATATCTCAGTGGCCTATCACTGTTGAGAAGTAGGTTGTCCTTCGCCTTAAATTGTATACTAGTATTAGTTCAGGGCTGTGTATCTTAGGATACCGATGTGCTACATAGCTATTAGAGCTCCATTTCCACCTTAATAAATTTGAATTAAAAAATAAAATTTAAAAAAAAAATGGTGTAACCAGGGACCGACAAAGAACTTTTATTGGACAGTCCCCAGAACCAATCTTGGCTATAGCAAAGCTGATGATAGAACTATAGGTTTTCACAAGGCTGAAGCTAAGAGGTCTATTTTAACTGCTATCGAGTATCTAGGCATTGATGTTGCCAAGACTCCGGTTCTTGGATTGATTCCATATCTCTGTGGTTCATCTTCTTATCCAGCTGATGTATTTACAACTTCTATACAGGGATCTACTGTCCCCATAGCCTTAGCAGTAGGTATGGATGATACTACATATCCATCCCTTCTAACCAAGAGGAGATATACCTGCGAGATTCTCAATGAACTTCTCACTTAGAAAATCGGCCTAGCTAAAATAGGTAACACTAAGTACAGCAATGAAGTTGCACCAATAATAGCCCAGAGATAGTTACTCTTTTTAGCCTATGTTCTTCATTTACGTAGGCTTTTGCGTCTTTGTAATAGGCTTTTTCTTAAATATTATTGTTAGTATTGTCTTCTTTGAACTTTGCTTTTTATGAATCGTTGTGGTACTCAGTTCTTAATGCACGGAAAGAACTAATAGAAAACTGTTCACAAGGTCATTGGGTATATTTCAATAAAACTAATAGAAAAAGAAAGTTTCAACAGGTTCTGAATAATAAAGATATGTTTGTCATTGATTCACTGCGTAACGGATATTGTTTCTGATTAAATGGGTATAAATGGGCAGCTGCTCAACATCAACCGCAATGCATATACATCTTCAAGACCTTTGTGTAAGACGCATCCACCAAGGATGCGCCAGCATAGTTATCTTGACTATGTATTTGTGTTCACGTCGAAACGTGACAAGTTTACTCAGCCGACAGGTTCACCTCACGGATACCGTCGACAACCAGCTCCTCGCCGGCGTAGCGACGGTAGATGTCACGGACATCATCAGTGGTGGTCTCGAAGTGGCTGGTAGCGTCGTAGCTCTTGGAGATGAAGATGTTGTCGGTCTTTCCATCGGAGATGGGCTCATAGATGGGGATAGGAGCACCAATGAATTGCTCCTCGATCTTGCCTAACCGCTCCAGACCGGGCTGCAGCTCAAGGTGGTGGTTGGCCTCGGTCTCGGCAATGGTCGAGACAATAGCAATCCAGTAGCCTTAGGGCAGACGTTGTGAGCAGACGAGACACAGGCAATGTAGATATCGTTCTTGCGGTCAACCTGGGACTGGGGAATAATAAGCTGAGCGGAGTCGGAATCCGAAGTGCCAGCCAGAGGGTGGTCCAGGATGCAGATGGCACGCAAAACGTGGCCGACAACCTTGGACTTCTGGGGGAAGTACGAGGGATCAGCCAGGATTGACTTGGCCTTAGTCTCGAAAGAGAACTTGGAATCATCGGTGGGGCCGGCCATGTGAGCCTTGATACCGCTGATCTTCTCGCCATCGTACAGGAACTCATCGACATGGGCGTTCAGCATGTAGGTACCGCCGTAGATAGCAGACAGACGAGCGAAGCCCTGGGGCAGCTCACCGAGACCATACAGGGGGTAGATGTAAGGAGACTTGCCGTAGCGAGCAACCGAGTTACCGTACAGCTTGATGCGCTCAATAGCCTCGGGAGCAACGCCAGAGGTGGTCATGAAGTCATCGTTCAGGTACAGAGCCATGGCGTGACCGATGAAGTCACGAGTGCCAGTCTCCAGGCCAAATTTGTCAAAGACATCCTTGATAGTGCAAGTAGACAGATCCAGACCTACCAAGTACAAAAACGGTTAGCATGTTTGCATGACACATGCAGATAAGAAAACAATAATAAAAGGGTTCAAGTGATCATTTATAAGGCTTACCCTTGTGAGTAGCGGGATCGGAGGACTCGAAGGTGCCGATCCACTCAATGAAAGTCTTCATGCGACGCTTCTCGAAGAGACCCATCAGGGGAGACTTCAGAGCCTCGGCGGCATCCGAGGGAACCTTGGCAACGGTAGCCTTGGGGCCGTCGCCCTGCTGGACGTAGCTGCCAGCAACCTGCTTGAATTCAAGGTAGCGGGTGACGTCGGTAGAGACCAGAATACGGGTCAGTTCACCGGACGACATCAGGAACTTAGGGACCAGATCAATGTTCCAGTCGTTGGCGCGGCCGTACTTCTTCCAGGGCTCCTCGCCGGCCTTGAAGTTGCCATACTTCTTGAAGAGCTGTATGTAGTTGTTAGTCAAAGCAAGGGGTATCAGGTGGTAGACGGGAGCGAGCATACAGTCTCGAGGTTAACTGAGGCAGCCTCACTAAATACAATGTTAGTATTTGTTTGTATTATACAGATCGAGCGAAGAGTACAACTTACGCGCCGTAGTGGTCGTTGCGGTCAATGTGCAGAACCTTCTTGCCCTTGACGGAAAGAACACTGTTTAAGGTGTGGTTAGAGATAGTTATATTTCAACGGTGGACTCGGGTGGCGGTTTGCCAATGAAAATTGGCATGTTTGTGTGGTGGTAGAAGCCGGGGATGTATTTACCCAGAGAGAATGCACTCGGTCAGGCCTATAGTGAAGGAGAGTGCAGGTTAGCATATGCAGTTCAATGATGGCAGAGCCGGAATGTGCAGCGGAGCGGGTATCTGCAGAAATGCTCAGGAGCAGCAGCCCAAACGGGGGGTAAGCTTGAGCTCAGGAAGCTCCAAGCAAGGCAGCAAAATGCGGAGCTCCAGCACGGCCGGAAGCAGGCTGTAGACGGAGGAAAATATGGGAGGGGAAACTCACCAGTGCCCAGCACAATGACGTCGTACTCGGGGGCGATCTCTTCCATTATGACGGTGGGTGTATATGAAGTCGGAGGCGAGAATGCAGATGGAGGGTGGTGGTGTTGATGGTCGGAGATGGATGAAGATGAAGAAGTTGAGGAATGTCGTCTGCAGGGGGGATCACGGTGAAATATAAATGCAGTCCAGGCTAAGCCAGAAAACGCAGTGGTAGAGCGGACAGTTATAGTGCAAAGAGGATGAGAGAGCCACTGCTGGTTTAGGAGACAGAAGCATAGAAATAGAGCGGAGAGCATTCAGTGAAGGAGCACGGAGCTATAAGGCTGCGGCGTTTGGCCTGTAACCAGCCTGTTTTTTTTTCGCTGTCTTGTTTGTTGTCCTGCTAATGCGCCAAATGTCCCTGAACCAACCCACTGTAGCGCTGTCGCTACCTGCTATCGAGCCCTCTGTGGCGGGCTGGGAACAGGAGAACCAGCAACACTACCGTAGTTTTTCCAATTCAGATCTGCCTCTCGCAAGCGTCTTCTCGTCAGGCTTACAGCCGTCCCTGGCCCATTGCCGATGATCGCTCTTTCTCACTATCTTTTTCACTGTTTTTGTGCCTATTTTCAGTCTCTATTTCCAGTCTGGTGGCCTCTCTATCTGCCAAAGCTCCTGGACAGCTATCGCTCAATGGCGCTCAAAAGGTGGGGCGAGAGGAGGGGTCCTAGTCGCAGGTTATTGGCCACTTAATGCTCCAGAACAACTGTCTTAAGCTAACAATAACTCCTCTTCGTACCATAGCCAGTTATAGTACCAACTATAGCTGTGAGCAAGCAATACCATGGACAACCCATATTGCCAACTAATTCACATACATTCTTGTCTCATCAACATGTCTCAAGCGCAGGACATTGTGTATCACCGTGTGGCGCCGCCGTGGCCTTGCACTGATTCTCTGCGGCTTTTACCCGCAGTATACTACCACATAGTTTACTACGGCATAGTAGATCGTACGCAGCGACGTCTCGCATCAACGTAGTATGGTGGTATTGGTCTGTTCTTCGTCGCCCTGTCCCAAAGCTGTTTCGTTGGCATTTACTATTGCAGGACAGTCTCCATGCTATGCTATTCCGTTCATGTTCCTGGACCCTATCTTATGCTATTATGTAGCACCTCAGCCTATGCTGTCTTGCCAAATATACACTAACTAATGCATCTTTTACTAACTTATTCTGCTCTGTCTGTCTATTCTGGGTAACCTTTACCAGCCTTCCTTCATCTTGTCCCCCAACCCATTGCGCATTCATCTACAACTTATCTTCTAGGGGTTATGGCCTAGTCCATGGGCAGGTCACCGCCTCGAGCTCCTTTTTTATCCTTATCCATATTCTCTCTTTGTGCCAAAAGTTCAGGAGAACGTCGATAATGAGCCTACGGCTCCAGATCTCAATGTGCCAATTGTGCTCTTCTGTCCAAACACAAACAAGGCTTTCCAGCCATATCATTATTGTCGGTTTGTCGTGTTCATAACCATGCTCAGCCTATATTGGTGTTATACCACCAATCTAGCTTCTTCTTCCATGCTCCCCCCCAGCCGCCCCAAATTCAGCATCCCCATCCATTTAATCCCATTCCGTTACCTAGAGCCTCTCTCCCCTGAATTTACGCACTCCCAAATTCCAGAAGAAGCTTCCCGCCCCTCTCCAAAATTGTGTCGTCTGATAGTTAGCAGTATCCTTTTCAGTGGAGAACTGGCGAAATTACAGCTTTCAGTGACAAGGCTCAGGCACAAAAGTCTAGTTCACCATCAGCTTTTTATCGATAACCGTTGCCGACATATGTGTATTATCATAATCTGCAAAGTAAATGAATGAAATGTTCAGACGAGAGCTTGTATGGCCTGTTGAATCCATGCCATTCTATTCATTGTGTTGGCATACGTATCTTCCATTGGTGAAATACGATATGTCTAGCCATTGATAACCCTAGTTAGCATAACCCTATAATATGTATAACTCATTCCTGCTGCACAAATGCAATCTTGTTGACTCGACACATTAGATGTACTAAACAATTCATGAATAAAAAAAAAACTTTTTATCAACTCATTAATGTTATGTACCTAAATACATGGCTACAAATATGTAAAATTACATATATAAATACAGCTATTGATATGCCACAAAGAGCACTCATACCCCTCCTTCCAAAGATGAACCAGATGTCCCAATTATTTCATCAGACAATACTTTTATGTTTCGATGTAGGCTTGACGCTGAATTTTAAATATGGAAACTTAACAGATGGAATAAACCCCAATAAGCCAATTCAAGATGATCCAACGATATATTATCAGGTATCGGCGAGAAATGGTATGGGATCGATGGGACTAGAATACAGATGACTAGTATACAGACGGTATGCTTGTGTCATAAGACTATCAAAACGTGATATCACCACGGATTTATGATGAGAAGGTGGAAGAGGTCATAGGCAAGATTCAAGTCTATGCCTTGGGGGTAGTAGCGGGCTCGGTAGCAGTATGGCTAGTACCATCCAGACTAGCTGCCCAGGCTTCATCTTCAACTAACACGTCTGATTCCCGGGGGGCGATTGGAAGATAGGCATCACCTTGACCAGTAAGGTTGACTTCAGGGTCGCTTTGCGCAAGTTTGTATGAATCTTCCCAAAGGTAGTAGCGTTCAGTCAATGTGGCTTTGATGCGCTTCATAGTCAACCGGACCTAATGACATCATCTAGTTAGCAAAACGATAATCCAATGATGATGTCTCTGTGACGAAATTGCTATGCCTACCTGAGCATCCCGATCTCTAGCCTCATGGTGACCGAAACCAACGTCCGCACGAATCCGCTCGACTGACGCCGTAGCCAACAAGTTGCGCTCACGCAAGCACACCCACCACAACCGATGCAAATCTTCCCAGTCCTTTTTTCTCAGTTCCTCTACTGTCCACGCACGACCATGCTCTGAATCCTCCTGCGGTGTGCGTAGTAGCTTTCCCGGAGATGGGAAGAATCCCCACAGACCATGATTCATGTTTGTTTGTGCTGTTGGCTGGTAGTTGCTAGGTTTCGGCAACGGCTCCTTGGAAACCGACACGGGCTCACGCAAGCCGGAGCGTCGTAATACACTGACACCACGGAATCGGTTGTTGTCACGGGTGGTGCCCTGTTTATCCCTCCGGGTAGAGGTCGAGAAGGCGCATGACGTCGTCGTCATTCTGGTGCGTAGTAGTTGCGTCTGCTGAACGGCCTTGCCCAGCACCATCCGGGCGCTACAAGGACTAGCCATTATGATTTCCCCTCCTCGCTATCGTAGTATTGTGAAGGACTGAGATCTCGTCGTGCCTTAAGTGAAACAAATTTCGAGCGAATATGCTCAAATAAGAGTCTACAATTGTTGACGTATTCGAAGGCAAGTCTTGCCATCAACGATCAAAGGCAAACCACCACAAAATCAAGCATACAGCTTTTCGGCGATATCACGAAACGACCAATGGGTCAAACCCAGTCAGCCAATCAGAACGAGATACCGGGGTTACCATGGATAATCCACCGAAATATGTAGCTTATCGATAAGTCAGCATCGATTCCAGGACCCACACGTGATTTGTACAACCTCAACTTGGATCTGAACAACGACGGCATGGCAGTGGTAGTGGCTTTCAATGAGATGCATACGAAAGTTTTTTTCACTTAAACCTTACGCCAAATCATGTAGTTTACTGATTATAGTACTGTCTAACTTGAAACTTCGCTCAAGATACAACAGAAAGTCTGAGAGCTACATACAAATAATATTTAATAGTCAATAGTTTGATATTGGTAATTCTGATGTGACTGGCTCATACCATTGCAGTTTCGGTCAATAATGGGCAACAAAAAGAGCCATGTATGTATGTTAAAGTCATGTTTTGTAGGCCGTCAGTCACGAATGAACCTGGAATTTATCATGCCGTAGTTACACTACAGCTGATGTGAATCACATAATGCTCAACTGCTGGAGCTTTGAGAGACCAGGTAGTTGTTTTTCGATTTTACGAATACTGTATGTATTTTATAGAATTGTTGACGGCTCATTTACAAGAAAGTGAAGGCCCTATATGGAATAACGACCATTTTAGTACATATGGAATTAGCATACGCTTCATGGTGGCGTCTGGCAAAATATATGCGCAATAGTGCTAGTAAATAATGATGAATCTTGCTACAGAGATCTGACGTCTGTTGACTGAAGATGATGGGTGTCGTTTCTAGCGTATAGTATGACCAGAATCTGTTCTTTACTCTGCGACATGAGAGAGTAGACATGTTGTCCATTAACATGGAGCATAATTTTACATCAATAGACTATCTTATGGGGATTACCTTTCATTGTACGATAACGACATAAGATATACCTAACTTGTGATCCATTCCATCTGCAAACCACCGAAGAGCCTCAGCCCATATTATGGAACCCCACCCAAAACAAGCTTCTATGCGCTATCTATGAGCTTCATTTTCGCCATTCAAGCTTTGTCCAATTATTTTCACTAGTGGGCTACCAACAATGAAAAGAAAGACTCCGTTATTCTGTGGTTCTCCGGCTAGACATGGGGAAATAGAGCTTTTCTGGGTCGGTGTAACAACGTCAAGATAAGGGGCGAATTCATTGTTTTCTTATTCTACGGAGATCTTGACAAGCTTTTGTATTCTAGAATGAAGCATGTGGATTGAGTTTATAACGGAATTCATACCCGCTCACCCCCCCACACGATCTTAAAGTATAGAGTTGGATGGTGAGATGGAGAGCAGATCCAGTAATCTGGGGCGGGCAGCAATAGTATATTTATTCGAAACCCTACTTGTATTTGAGGGTAAATATAGATGTAAGACAATGCTTTAGAAATAAGAAATCGTTGCTTACCCAACTGTATTTCTTTTTTTTTCTTTCACTGAGTCATTGTGGTCGAGCGAGTCGCAGGTAATGCTAGACTTGCATATATACGAGCATGCAAATTTTTCATCTATCATGCTTATAACGATGCCTACGTTCCCACGCCTCTGCCTGCATCGGACACTTGCCGACTTATTAGGAGTTAGGCTTCGCCGACAAACTTTACTGCACCGGTCACCGCCTTTTTTTGCTTTATTTATTTTTATACATAAACTCGTCTTTTTTACACAAAAAAAAAGATGTCAATGGAAAGTCATAGAAGTGTGACCACTAGTATCACCTCCGAGACCCAATGCTTTTGTAATCACCTATGATATGTAGCTTCTACAGTTAGATGAAATGCCCGTCTTTTAAGACATTTTAACTTTTATTTTTTAGTAGTGACCATCGATAATTCCGAGATGGAAAAACAAGCTTCGAAAGCCGATGCGAATACATATATAACTAGCGTGCATACCTGTTTGTTTAGTAGGGTTAAAAACGGTATCACATACTACAGGAATTAGTGGAATATGATAATATTCACAGGCCAAGAAAGTATACACAAATATGTCAGCAAAAATGCAATATCGAATGGAACTATGGAAGTTAGGCCTGTCTGTCGTATAGAACAGCATGGCCCTTCTATTCGTGTTCTGTAGCTTCTTCGATATATACAGATACATAGTCATCTTCTTCGTTCCTCACCTGCGCAATGCTAATTTTCCTTCTCACTCACGGCTATCTCTGGCGTCATTGCTCTTTGGCAAACCTTGATCCATGTCTTAACGGGGTTCGTTTGCGCGTTCTCTGCCCTACTACTGATGTACTTTGCTAAAATATCCCTTTCATTAAGTCAGCAGGTCTCGTGCTTGAATGGTTTTTGTTCCCAATTTTGCCAGGCGAAGATGTTAGGCTAACCATCTTGAGTTTTTTTTTTCATTTGAAATCCTGTTCACATTACTTTTTTTTTCTGGTGAGGGCGGCGAAAAAAACAAGAATATGTACAGATATGTACATACATGGAAATAAGATGGAAAATAAATACCCCAACAGCACTGTTTGTTCGGCATGTGAGAGCAAACAGGCAAACAATTTGGTCCTCAGGTAAAACAGCTGCCAGAGCGGCAAATAAATGTCATGTTTGGTCACAGTTATTCAATATGGAGCTGGTCATGTCATAGGCTCGTTCGTCTATACGCTTGATCAAATGATTTATGGCTTGGACGTGCTATAGTAAAAAAGTCCGCGCCAACCTCGTGCATTTCAACAGATGTTGCGCTATTATTAACCGCAACTAGACGGACGATCACAGCGCACACGCCACCAACAGAATCATAGTATTAGTAACAGTCAAAGCAGGAAGTTAGGAAACAACATTGTTAAGCAACAAACATAAAACAGGGAATTATAGGCGGCATCGAGACTACATAGTGCAAGTGGATGTTGCTTCACTATACAAGCCCTGTAACAGTGTCAAAAATGGACGGTCTATCATGACTTGAGTTGTTCGTCTTAATGTTGACTCTTGCCAATCTATTTGCCTCATTAGCTTTTCGTAGTTTGTTCAAGCTGGGACTCGGTCCAAACTCGGAGTATATCAAAGCTTTTAAATACATGGGAGAGATGATGAGGGAAGGCAAAGTTTGGACGAAAAGATCCTAGGCATCGTTCCCATGTTGAACTTTGTATCAACAACTATATCGAAGCTTTTAAAAGAAGACGAAGAGAAGTAACGTATGTTGGTTACAAATATCTCTCTGTTTCACCCGAAACCACCGATACATGCGTCAAAATCCCGCCATTAAGTATACAACTATTACTAATATTATTACCGTACGGGTATGTTCTTAAAGTCAGCATCGTAACATATGAGGCACCGCCCAGTTCCTCATGCGATTGGGCACCTATGAGAGAAGCCAAGTCTCATGAGAAGTCCGAGCTTTCTATAGAGCCCTATGCCCGCGGAAAACAAACCTTACGGCGAAACATTGGAGACGGACGTGTAAGAAAGCCTGCAGCGAAATATGGTCTGAGTGCCCTTTTTTGTCACCATTTGTCCTGTAACCCTAACCGTGCACAAATTTATCAAAGCAAGCCCATGCGCACTTTATTTTTTGCTCTCATTTTTAATTTTTCCTCCACGGCCGAAACGCCAAATGTGCGGCCGATAATTTCGATTCGAAACTACTATTGAATGCTTGAATTGGTCTAGAATCTATACAGGATAATAAGCGCAGATATGCACTTAAGCAGAGTTATCATAGTAGACAAGAACTAGAAAATAAGAAACGGTAGATCTTGGCCGACGAGACCGCGTCGAAGACAAGGCGGCATTGCCATTCCATTGAACGTGTCAGATCAACACGGCATTTTCAGCGGGAAAACAGGGAGATGGACTCTATGGCTAGAATGAGTCCACCAAAGAAGCTCGCTCATGGGGCCTTGATTGTGTCAGTGTCACTCCATAGTGGGTTCTTGGTTCTTAAACCCTTTTATTGCGCGCTATCACATTCTATATGTGGCTGATGATTGACTCTAGCGAAAGTCTGTTAAAAAAAAACGACACAATAGGGTCCAAAACCCACTATGTATTCGGGTCCTAAAAGAGGTCTTTTAGTGGGTAGCCCGCCACCATAAATGGAACAACGAACACAAAGAAGAGGATGAAAAAGAAAACACAAAAAGCAAGTATCAAAGTCCCACCAAAGCCGGGGTATTGGCTGCGGCTCAAGGACAAAAACTCCACATGGCGTATTCTGAAAAATTTCCACAGTTGACCTCACTTCATGATAATGCGTAAAAGAGTATCTCTGGTTAGCCATGCTTTGGTACATGGCATATCCTAAAATCACCTGCGAAGTGCAAAGGCCGTATGAGCAGCACTGTAATAGAGATATCGGCAAAAAGGGTAGGCTTCTTTCTTTGCTGGACGGACTCTCTTACCTGTTTGGGTAGAGAGAAAATTATGAAGAAAAGAGAGCTTGAAGTTATCCATTACTGGCTAAGTTCCGGATAAATAGGTACAAATTTACATTGTTGAACTAACTACTATACTCGCTTGATGCATTTTTTTTTTTTCTGGTGCGCTTACGTCGATTGCCCAAGGCTTCTAGGAAAACAAAGTGTAATAAAAGTGGTGAGATTTTTTTTTCTTTGAACCTGTATTCATATATGCAATTGTAATAAAAACATTGGTTCTATAATCAGGTAAAATTTACCGGTTGAATTTAGGAATAAAGCAACGCAACCAAACTTTACCGAAATATTGAACAGAAAATATGCCCTCACTAGCGAAATCGGAGTATTTAGCTCCAGGCTAAAGTGTGTTCTTAGCTTTCATTATCTTCTTTCTAGCCGGAGAAAACGTTACTTTTTCTTTTCCTTCTTACTTGTTTATAAAAAGCGCGTGATGAAGGTAATGCCATTTTGTTGAGCGACAAAGGAGCTTGTTCAACATTGGAGGTTCCGTGGAATGCCCGGGTTGACCATAGAAATGAATCGGTACTTTTTGCCGAGGTATACTTCACTGTAAACAAGATGGGTTAAGGTGCCGGTGGATCGGAAGAAGTCCCTACCGAAGCCTCCGGGTTTGACATCAAGTCTAGGCCTTGACATTACTTGAATTTTTCACTGTTTGTAAGTTTTATTATAAAAATATGATTTGCAGGTAGTAGTTACATATTCCTACAACCACGAGATGCAACGAGGTCAATATTGCTTCATTGAGTTACTATGTATTATCATGTAGTCTAGATTACGGGAGCTCTAGAAGAGAAACGTTCTAGAAAGCTTGAGGCTCTTTAGTCATGGAATAGATCGTCAACTATGACGAGACAGATGCAATGAACATACATACATACTATCAGTAGCATGTTGACGACCCTGTCCAACCACACCTAGTAAACTGAGACTTCAGCTCGGAGTTTCGCCTTCCATCATGCGCATGGCTTGAGCTTCATGTCCCATTCACGATTTCAATATGCTAGAATACTTTACGTCCACTACGATAAAAAACAACGCCTAGACTAGCGAAAAGATGCCGAGCCATCGCTTCACTACGCCTCTCATGTGTTGTATCAGACGAGCCTCCTGATTTAAGCAAGCGAACAAAGACGAAGTCTAGTTGAGTTTTACGTTCTTACCAGAAACAAGAAGAAAATGAAAAGCTTGCTCTATTTGAATTGTTTCCTGATAAATCAGGAAACAACATGTGCCAGAGTCTAGAGTGCCGATGTTTGTAATGCTAGCTTACATGGATATAGTGATTACATGACAATGATCATGATATTGATTCTTGTCTTCTTAGTTCCATTACATTTTTCTCACAACTAATCGCAAAGATAAAGAATATCATTCGTTACAAGTCACGACGTACAGCAATTTTCATGAAGACACATATCCTTATTGATTACATGGCTTCCACTTGAGTTAAGAGATTGATCTTTTTGTGACGTATTAATAGCATTGTATAATTTTAAAATTATACTAGCATGGTAAGGTCAGGTGGCTGGGAATCTGATGCAAAAGGCATAGTTACATGTACATACATAAATAAGATAAATCAAGTAAATAATTGATAACTACGAGGCGAAAATTTGGCCCCTTTTGTATACACAACAATTCGGTCTAAGCTCGGCTCTATGAAAGCCAAGGACCAAGGACGGTCTTATACGTGGCTATAGTTCGATTTAGCCGCTGTCTGCTGCCTGTATTAGAGTTGAAAGAATGTTTAGTTGCATAGATCACAGCATATGGTGCGGTGATGACATCCCAAGCTTGATACTCTATCTGACCGGCAGCAATACAATCTTGAAGAACAACAAAGCTTTGAAGGTGGGACATAAGCACTATATATGTGTAGAATCGATATAAGATAAACCGTCGACTTCGTTGCGTGTTTGATTGATACATGCCATCAAGGGCGGGGTCATCTCTTAGAGTACGAGTGCAGCGGCGGATTCAAACGGGATACGATAAAAATATTGATTAATCAACGCCGTAAAATGCTGCAATGTTTCCGCATAACAATGACGAATACAATTACAGATAGGAAGAAAGGGCTGCGTATTATCGTGCATTGCATCAAGTCTAGAAACCAGTCGTAACAAGAGGTCATTTTGCAGCATGTGCTGTGATTGATTAGGCGATGGACAATCCAGACCAAATCGATAAATCATGTCGATGCACAGCAAGAGCAAGTCCCAATCCGGACATACCGCCATATCCGGTGTTATTGCTCTTATTTTGGGCGCGAAGCTTGCTGTCAGAGCAAAAGAAAGCACGATATCCACGATTCCTTTTTGATAATGATAATATAACAGAAATAATGTTCAGGACGAACAATAGAGATCCAGAATAAAATAAAATGGAGACTGTCTTTGCTCTTGAATGGCACTTCTACCGTATGGAGATCATACACGAGATAGCCGTTCCTTGAAAATCGAGAATGAAGCACGATAACAAAGCCTACAATACAAAGTGGCTGGCCTAGAGAGGAAAAAAATCGGGTGCTCCATAAATGACGACATACAATAGCTCCATTCATTCTAGAAGCCACCATAGAAATTGACAAATACTCTTTATGGTAAAAAAAAAAAAGGAGAGCCAGCGTCGTGTGAGTTTTTTGCCACAGATAATTTATCTCAATAGAAAGTTTTCTAAATGGTCACGCTGTTATTATTTTTGTAGCCTCATTTGCTACATTTAAAACTGGCTATTGGCCCTCGCGTCTAAACATTTTACAGAAGTTTCCTATGATAACCAAGCTTCTAAAATATCGCTAGAATCACCACCGGAATATTCCCAGGTTGTCAAAGGAGCTAAGAAGAATTTCGAGAAAAAAAATTACAAGGCTCTTGGCTGGGTTTGACTCTAGAATGCCGGTCAATTTAAACTTAGCCGTGATTTTCATCAATGTCTTCCATGACAATAGTGACGTCGTCCAGCAGTCCATTTTTATCATTTTTTTCCCGTGTGCAAATTCATATTTTTGAGATTATTTTGGAACATTCTGCAAACCCCTCTTTCTCTGACACCGCCCTTTACTTTGTAGTATAATATCGAGCAGTGTAGTAGTATCACATTGTAGTTATTCAATGTTCATATCCAGGTTGAGCTATCCGTTCAGGTCATGCCATTGGTAAAATAGCCAAAAATTCCTGCAATGTGGGAACTAGCCGATATGTCAGGCTTTTATTTTCTGTTTTTCTTTGTGTCTCTCTGAATCATGGAAAGTAACGTTATGTGCATATCTAATTCAAATCATTCATTAAGTGCGGCCTTAGGCTCATCAAGGAATTCAAGGCATCCCTCAGAATTCAACGAAAGAAGCAAAACGAAAAAAAAAATAATAGACAGTCCTATTCCTACTATGTTGTCTAGCCGCTAGCTACAGGCTGCAGTTGGTAAAGTCTCCAGAGTTACATACAGATTCATTTCAACTGCCCTGTCTAGACTAGTAATATATGTAGGTATAACTATGCAATATACAAACTTCCAGTTCCTTTCACGCTTTCGGGGATACCACAAGTCTGGTTCCGCTGAATACATATAGATTTGTGTTTTTCTTGGTGTTCCTCTGTAACCTATTTCCCCTCTTTAGGCTGTGAGTTGGCGTGAAAATTCTGCAGGGCAGCAGCCATCGTGCATCAACTAACAAATGAGAGAAGTGGTATTGCAGAGCAGAATATGTCCTCTATAACAATCACTTTAGACAAATTTTAACTTGAAGAAAAGAAGTCAAATGATTGCCAATCTCTCTAGTAGGTCATGATAAAGCGGATTTCTACAAGCTCTATCATCAAGCTACTATCGTTGGAATTAAAATGACTTGTTTCATACGAAATTCATATCTCAAAGGTTCATTTCAGTGATAAATGATGAAATTAATATACATTTGGTGCAGGTATAGACTATGATATCTTACTTGGTTGCTCATCCTCTATATCATCACGAACCAGGGCTATCTCGCTTTGAGTCTCTTTTGAGTCTAGGCCAAGGATGTAGCCCCTCTAGTTGAATAAAATGACATGATATTTAGCCTATGAACAAAGATCCTGCCAGAACTCCGGTGCACACCCGGTCTACTTTGGTATAAGTAGCATAACATGTTTTCTTGTTTCTTCTTTACTTCACTGTCAATTAGATGTCTGTGTGCTGACTAAGCCTTGTATATAACAACGCTTTGAGGGGAAACGCCAGACAATATGCAAAAAGTTTCTACCCGCTTGGCGTGAATCACATCGTGCATTTCACATATTATGCGGATGGAATAGTCGGTTGCACCTAGGGCACATTTTGTCTGTGCGATATCAAAGCGTTGTTTTTTTTTTTTCGTTTTTTTTTTTTTGCGTGGTCAGCTAGTCTTGTCAAAATCGTCTAAACGCCCGCTTTAATCTGAAGTCATATCCTACATACTTACACATCTATCTCCTATAATTAGCCATCGAAACGACGATAGACGCGTCGAAATAAACGGAATTCATGCAACTATGTAGATATATCTCCATTTCGAAATAACATTTTCATTTCCTTTTCGTGAAACTTCACTTTTCACTACACTGTGTGTCTGTAACATCTGCTCTCTGACTAGAATTAGGCCAGGCGTTGATAAATGGATACTGTCAGGCAAGTTCCGAACGATTGCCCGATCAGGTCTTGATTAAGCCCATAAATCCACAGCTATAACACAAAGTTATGGGGCCCGATGTACCCAGTTTGGGTATAGACTTTTAAGATTCCAGTGGGGTCCCCTTCTGTAGCACATGCAAAGAGCTTGATGATGGCGCCTGTAGTACAGGGTGGGTTGACAAAGGACTACGGACATATGCCCGACGGGAATTACGGAGTTGCCAGGCTCTTCATAAACGTGGCACACCTTGCTTAAAATTATTGATAAGATGGAGAACATGTACCCGGGAAGGAAGCCTAGCTTTTTTTTACAGACCCTCTTTCAGGCTTATCTTCTTCATTTGATAATTCGTGCCTGAGATCTAGATATATCGAAGCAATAGTGGAAAAAAAAAGTATGGATATTGGCCATTTGAGCCCTTTTGGAGTTTTACACAGTCTCTCGTGTTTATAAACTTAAAGTTACGCGCTAATGCACTTGAGGGAGTAGCGTAGAGTCAATGTAGAGTGAATGAAAATTCTGCAAGCTCGATAATCATAATATGCATATATCGGTGACTACAGTTTCAAAAAACCAAAATCCTCGAAAATCCTACCTACCAGCCACATTATCGGCAGGTTTTGTCTAAATGGCATCTGGAAAAAAAAAAGAAGAGAATACAAATCCCCAATAGAGATTATTAATTTATTTATGTTCCTTTGGGTTATCAAATCATGTAACAAATGTCAAAGTTATCTTGAATTATTCTTATCAATGGCTCGTTCTTTATCACTAGCTCTCTATGTGATGGTCAGAGCCTCCAAAAAATCGGTGTTTGGCTTAATCCAGTCTTTATCGCTTATGGTTCAAATTGATGACTTAATTCATATACTACTAAAATTCTTGGTAGAAAATGTGTTATCCTATCACATATCTACCTTTTACATTGACTTAAACAATAATACAGGTGCTATGCTAGGGTTAATACAGATCCGAACTTTGGTAACTCAGTAATAGGTGATTTATGAGAGTCTATGCTCAACTTACTCAAGCAAATTTTTACAAATATGAGAATTTATTTCCCTGAAAAGTGCTCATATTGGTGCAACAAATCAATAGATAAAGCTGTTTAACGTACCTTCTTATGAAAGCTACGATTGTAGTTGTTTGTGGATATCCGCTCTCCAGTTTAAAAATGGTTCCACGAGGAGACACTTTAACATTTTACCTTCAGTGGAATTGTTAACTCGTTTGTCGTTTGTTAAGAACTGTTATTGCTAGGTTCAAACACAAGCGAATGGCGACCGTCCGATAATGGCAAAGCTCATTTGTCCGACAGATGATAGACGGTCGTATAGTAGCTGTACATACATAAATATGGTGGATGGAATTGAGGGAACAAAGTGCAGTTGTATGCTCAATGCAATGTCTTGGAGCTGTGACTTGGACATGGATTAGGGTAGGCGCTCATGAATAACACAGCAGCTTAATGGCTCCAAATGTAGTGGCCCTTCGCCTTTTCCTGTCGACCCCGCTTCTGACAGCATTGTATCGTGTAGACATCATTCGTCATCGGGTTTAAGCTCCACTTGTCATACTCCATTGTTGGAAAGAAGAGGTTTTCTTTGACGAAAACGGTAGAAATAAATGTGCATTTGAGGAATTATAGATGAAAAGCCTCTAACGTGGGGGGGCTTGATATCATCTTGATGTATATCTACAGCTACTATTCTTATATTTATGAGAAATATTATTGGATACTAGAGGCAAAATATGTCAAGGTGCTGCTATAATTCTCTAGATACATAGAATAAGATAGCAACTCGACTTCTATGGCAATGTAGAGTAGAAAGGACTGTATCTGAAACTTGACGTCTTAAGTGGACATCACCAATATTCTTTAGCTTCTGTCAAGTGGACTGGCCCCTCCCCTCCACTACTTTGACGGCCTGTCTTGCAATCCTGTACGCTTCGCCCCCAATAAAAAAGCAGGCTATGATCGTTCCAAACAAGCCACCCCTCGTCTTGGGCAAAATTGCAGATGCCTGGCCCATTTAATAAACTAGAATATCTCTCATGATAGCCGAGTAAGATCAAGAGGATACTGCTACGTATGTGAATCTTGGTGACGGTTTGCTCTCGAATTGGAACGCTAAATCCAACTAGCAATTACAGCTTGATGGGATGCTAATAGTTGGAATAATTCGTCAAGGCGTTGCCCTGTTTTCGCGGATGGAGATCTTGCATTTCCATGGCTTAATATAAAAATGCTCCAACAATTTCTTACTATCAAAGTTATCCCTGATGGAGTAGGTCGCTCACTATAGCTTAGGAGGTGCCCCCTTCGGTGTATTTATATCAATTACAAGTTTTCCAAACTGCAAACCTTGA
>RHDR01000365.1:0-31029 GCA_009806295.1 Davidsoniella neocaledoniae
CACTGTTGAGAAGTAGGTTGTCCTTAACCTTACATTGTATACTAGTATTAGTTCAGGCTGTGTATCTTAGGATACCGAGGTGCTACATAGCTACTAAAAAGCTCCATTTCCACCCTAATAAATTGAAATTAAAAAAAAAAAAAAAAAAAGCACGACGACGCTAGTAGCCACTAAGTGACAACTAATGATATGGATATTAGATATACGTCATTCTCTATTTTAGTTTTACTAATATTGTTCTTCTTCTTCTTCTATTTGCTCTTCTAGAGATTCAATGACACAAGCTGAAGTGGCATGAAATTTAGGTCTGTAACTAGGCAGCGTATGAGGAAGCTCTATACAGACTGCAGTAGTGCAAAAGAATCCATCTCTCAATGTAGAAGAAGGGATCACACTATACTATAAATCGTGCGGTCTAGTCATGAGACAGAAGGACGAACTATGATCAAATTATGTTAGCAAACAAGGGCGCTACAAGAATTACGGATGAAAAAGTTTGTTTTAAGATAATAATGGGAATAAGATGTAATCTAGGAAAGACAAAAGAAAACCTCGAGTATAAATAGAATGAAAACGGGACTTGTTCAAATAAGACAGTACGGCAACAGATGAGAAAAAGACATGGCAACCAATCATTCAAGGATAATAGAGGTTGAGACAATATTCAATACGACCGAACTCATCTTACTCAATGGGGAGAATAGATATTGGAATCAAGATTTAGCTATAAACAAATATGAAATTAAGAAGAATATACAGACATGTTGATAGAGCAAGATACGGGTTATCATAGCAACTTCAAAGAGTATAATGATGCATACGCAGTCAATGAGTATACTCGATTAAGTCGATATATCTCAAGTTCACCATTTTCTCTCATGTTTAGTTTTAGAATTATTACAACCGTAATGACACAATAGTATATCGTGACGGCAAATTAGTGTAATAGCATCTAGTTGTGAATGAGCGAGCCAAATTAGATACTGTACTTTGTTGTGAAGCAGGAATAAGGTTCTAGTAGCCTAATGTGTAAATAAAACGAACGTGGTTTTTTCTATGGATTAGAGTCAGATCAGACCGAATGTATGGAATACCACTTGGGATGGACGACTCATGATACAGAACCTCCAAAAAGACAGCTCTGCGAGTTTGTGAATGTCTTCGAGAAACTATTGGGTGATGGAGACTTGTAAGACTGACGATCAAGAGAAGCGTTACGAGAGAGGGGGCGACCGTCGACAATTTCAACACTAGAGAGGGAAAAACAGAACTCAGTGCCTCATCAGTATTTTTGGATATCATGAATGAAAAAAAAATCAGAAAGATGAAAATGATATATAGTGATGTTGGAACTATTAGCTAATTTCTCTACAAACTTGCAATGAGGGTGGAAGATTTGTCTTGTATTGAGAAGATGTGATCTTGAACTTGGCAGTGATCCCTTAGAGTTACAAATTTAAATCTTAATGTATTGAAAAAGCAGAATTTACAAACAGGTTCTTAAATCAAATTCTTAGAACAGAAGGATAGTCAATGACTTACAACTATTTCGTCCATGGAAGGGTTAGGGTTTGTATCACATGACGCATCGGCTTTTCGAGTAATCAATTAGTCGAGTGCTCAGCTTCCGATTTATCACTCTTGTGGACTAATCCTCATTTTCAAAGCACAATGTTTTTAGGACGATCTCTGACGTCATTACTTCTCTACAATCTTGCTTTTGCCCACAATGTACCTTCTGCTTCAACCTGCTTCAATAGACATATCAATGTCATCACGTCGCAAACATTGCCGCAATGCCCTCAAACATCGTGGGGTGCATCTCCAACTACACGACCCCGTGCCCTCGACGAACTAACCAAAACGGCCGAAACAACATCTGCGTCGAGCAAAGCGTCCAAGTATCAGTACGAAGGGCCTAGATCTTTCATACCGTTCGAGGAATGGAAGGCGTATATGATGAATAAACGCGATGACAGCGATGCAGACAGTACGGAAGAATCGGAACCGTCATCTCGACCAATAAGCAATTCATCACAATTCCATGCTAGTAAAACAACCAAACAACCGGCGGAAACTATCGCAAAAGCCAGCTCGGTCACACAAACGTCAACCCTGACTGGTGTGAAAGAAAAAAACTGCTGTGGAACCAGTTATTCCAGAGGAAGTCCGCCTTCACTATCATCCGTCCAAAGATGCTGGGAAAACTTGCAAAGAGCGTTTTTCATATTCATCATTCGATGCCGGTGCGACTGTTGTGAAAACGACTCATGGTACCAAGAACGCAAAGGCAATCTTGCGGGAGAACAAAGACTCTTATCTTCTCATGGAGTGCTCAACGAAGAACAAGTTCATGATCATCGAGCTTAGCGACGATATCCTCATCGACACTGTTGTTCTCGCCAATTTCGAGTTCTTTTCTAGCATGGTGAGGCTATTTCGAGTCAGTGCTAGCGATCGATATCCGGTGAAAATGGACAAATGGGTAGATCTTGGAATCTTCGAGGCACGCAATTCTCGTGATATCCAGGCGTTTTTGATCGAGAACCCCAAAATATACGCCAGGTATATCAGAATTGAACTCTTGACGCACTACGGCAACGAATATTACTGCCCAGTATCTCTTGTGCGTGTTCATGGAACAACGATGATCGAGTCTTGGAAGGAAGCGGAGGGTACTGGAGATGAAGGCGTTCCGCTTGAGGGTATTGGCGCTGGAGAAGATATTGCTGAACACTTGGACGAATCGATCACATCCTACGCACCATCCCCAAATCCAGTTACGGCACCGACAGCATCACCAGAAATTTTGCGTGTGGTCCCTCGAGAGGAAGAGCGTGTCGGTATTCTTGCTGAGACAAAGCCTGATTCTCTGGAAGCATCACACTCGTCTCATAATGGTCCCTTGTATAAAGCCATAGCCCAAGCTCAGTATGATCTTTGCTCTATCTCTGAAACATACGTCGGGCCGGCTTCAACCACTCGACAAGAGAACGTCTTTCCTAGTCTAGCTACTGAGAGGCTTCCACTGGGCATGGTGGATCTGTTTCAATCGCATGACAATGAGCAGTCGTACACATTATCTGTATCAAAATCTCGCATCGAGCACGAGACATTGTCCATTAAGATAGCTTTGCCAATAAGCATACCAAGCATAGAATCTTCCTCTAGCGAATTACCCACCACATCTATCTTAGCAGACACGCCGAGCATCTCTTCAACTCCGAAGACACCTGACCCAAGCGCCCCTCGTAACAAACCGCCAGTTGTAGCCCCTTCGCCTGTTGTTCAAGAAAGTTTCTTCAAGTCAGTATCAAAACGGCTGCAGTATCTAGAAACCAACATGACATGGTCTATCCGATATCTCGAGGAGCAGTCATACTATATTCAACAGGTTATTGAAAAGGTTGACCGAGAGCAAACTATAAAGTCACAACAGTTTCTAGCTCATCTGAACCACACTATCCTACAAGAAACAAAGGCCCTCCGCCAGCAGTATGACCAAATATGGGAATCAACTGTCATGGCCCTTGAGTCGCAGCGGGAACAGTCAGAAAGAGAAATGTTAGCATTAGGTGCCCGTCTCAATGTTCTTGCTGAAGAAGTGGTTTTTCAGAAACGCATGTCTATCGGCCAGTCTATACTCCTTTTGTCATGCCTTGTCTTGGTGATCTTTTCTCGATCAGTGATTGTGCCTCCCGTAGACTGGGGACAGTATACTGGAGGCCAGAGCAGACGCGAGCGATCCAAGTTATTGCGGAGAGCTTCACGTAGCTTCACAACACTGCAGGAGTCAGCTCAAGAAGTTTATAATATTCCAGGCCAACTCGGGAAATGGGAAGAAGAAGACGACACTGATGTTCGATCGCACCAGATATCTCCTCCAGAATCATCTGAGTCAAGCGAAGATGAGGCTATACCTGTCAGCATAGGTGTAGGGACGAGGACTTCGTCTCTCTCAATCCTTCATCTTAGACGTTCTTCCAGTGCGTTGAACGATTCCGCTTCTAGAAAACCATTGCCGGCATTACCGGAGCATCCCCAATAAGCATATTGTTCTTGTATCTATCATATAGGCCCGTTGTAGTCATAATATCATTACATTAAGAGATATCCTTGCCGAGATACTATCGCATTTTCGTGATTATATATCATGTATAACGCTCTCTCCTAGCATTCTTTCATCCAACTGGGTGGCAACATTCATACATCATTATTGCCCCACCACTATCATTCTCTAGTTTCCTTTGTCATGTTTTTAATTATTTAGGGATTTATTTGATTGCTGTTTATCTTTACTACATTTTGCTGCGAACGATACTGACCTTTGCTGTCTTCGTCTATGAACTTATTCTTTATATTTTAACACTGATGACCAAATCAACAATACAGTCCAATATACAGTATTTTAAGTACAAACCCCACTTTCAAAAGCTACAATCGTATTATATTGGGCATAACGATGAACATGGCCATGATCAATGTGATCTGTGATGGAGCTAGATATTTACATGTACTTGTACATATTGCTGGAGTTATTTAAGCTTCTTTACAAGTTTACAAGCTTACTATGTTACTCGGCGCTGAAAACGGCTCTCCACTACTACCGCAAACTACATACTGGTGCAGTCTCTACAGAGTAGAATAATGGTGGCAAGTAATTTAATTTTGTCTTGATAACGTATATTCGATATATATTACATACTAGGATTTTATCTTCTAGACCAGTTAGTGTAATCTTCAAATTATGGACTAACAACCCTGTATACCCATGAAGTTGGGTGTTGCTGCTTTATGAGGTAAGCTTTCGAATAAGGCTTGCCTACTTAAGATCCATATAGTCCGAGTTGTAGTTGTTGAAATGGGACCATGAAATATGAAGAACAAGAAATTAATTCTAGCTGATATATTCTGCTAAAAACATTGATAAGTGATAAACTATAGCCACCTTACTAGCTGCCATCTACTATTATGTAGTTATCCTAGAATATATTGGTAGTTTCGTGCTTCGAGATTTGCTTGAAATCAAATGTTGAAGCCAATTTTTTTCCATTCAATACTTGTGTTCAACCTTCGAAATTATACAAGAAAAGTATGCTCATGGGGGCGCTTTTCTAAAGGATAAAATAAACAAATTCGTATAGTTAGTTATTATCTTTTGATCTATCATGAAGCCGATATCTTACTATAGATGCTTTGTAGTTGACATTGAAAACCCTCACGTTAGGGTTACATATATCGCACATCACTCTGTAGATTGTAGAGCGAACCCCACAACAGCTCGACCAGCTCGAGTTTCAAGATTGACCGTTGTTATGATATTAGCTATCGACTGTGATTCTCAATTTGAACCTAGATAATGCAAAACACCCCCAGAAACCAACAATCTCGATAATGTCTCGACGCATTAGGGCTTATGATGATTACCGCTCAGCCGTGGAAGGGGTCCGTTCTGCTTCCCTGATCGCTTCTTGATCAATCAAACAACCTTCTATACACTACCATTTAGCTGCTAACGAACTCGTATCACCACCAGATAATACTGCCCCCATCCGATTCTGATTTCATTGACCAGCTCATCCCGATTCTCAAAGATGCCGCGAGCACTGGGCGCACTACGTCCCTGATGCAAAGCCTAAATGGCTACGCCGACGAAAAAGAAGGTGAAATCGAGCAGATCGGCCTCACTCAGCATGGTGAGTTCCTGGCCTCGGTGAACCAGCTACAACAAGTCCGCGAGAGCACCGTTTCCTTGACATCCGAGATCATGAGCCTCAATGAATCTATCCAGTCCAGCACCGAAAAGCTGGCGGCCCAAAAACAAGCGCTTGTCAATACTCGGGCCATCCGCCAGAACCTTGCCGACGCATCATCAGCCCTTGAAGAATCACTCAAGATCCTGCGTGCCGTCAACAACGCACACGAGCTTATTCGCAAGAAGAAGTACTATGCCGCCCTAAAATCTCTCGAAGACCTCCAAAACGAACATCTCATCCCCACGATACAGAACAAATATGCGACCCAGCAGCGCCTGGCTGACGTCATCCAAAAGTCAATCCCATCGTCACAACGCACTATCTCTGATGCCGTCATGACCGATCTCAACACATGGCTTTTCCGAATTCGAGAAACTTCCCAGTTTCTAGGCGAGGTTGCTTTCTACCACACGGAATTGCGGCGCGAAAGACAACGAGAGCGGGTCAAAGAGAATTCGTACATGTCGAATTTCAAGCTGAACTCGGCTATTGAGCTGGTTTGTGACGATGGAGAAGAGTTCGACGTGCTAGACAACGACGAATTACAGATTGATTTTACCCCATTGTTCGAATGTCTTCATATTCATGAGTCTCTTGGCCAGAGCGACCGCTTTAGATCTGAATACTCTGCAACGCGCCGTCAACAGAAAGATCTGCTGCTACCAGGCTCAGTAAATCTTCTTTCAGATGGTGAATCATCATTGAGTAGTCTGCTTGAAGGTATAGCTGGCTTTGCTATTATTGAGAAAGCAACACTGCAGCGTGTACCACAACTTCGGTCAACAATTGATGTTGAAGAACTATGGGACTCCATGTGCCAAACGGCGATGTCACTGACTTCACGAGCCCTCAATGACGTCAGTGACGCTGAAGGCCTTCTCAAGATTAAGGGGTTTATCGCCATGTTTATCCAGACTATGGAGGTTTGTTTATAGTCATCTTCTAATATCTATAAGCCACATACTGACACTTCCGATAGAGATGGGGTTACTCCGTTTCCATGCTAGACAGTTTTTTGTTGACCCTATTCCAAAGGTATTCTGAACTGCTCAAGCACCGCTTCAGTGAAGATTTCCAGGAGATTGTATCAACCGATGACTACATGCCCATGGCTATTCAGACAGTCGAAGAATACGAAAAAGTTGTCAATGTCAGTTGGTTTAACCAGGAAAAGCCAATCTCAGAGCTCACGTATGTTGTACCCTATCAAGCATATACAGCCAAGTAATTCTTGAACTAACTCTACCTCTCTAGTTTCCCCTGTGTTTTACCATTCTCACAAATGTACCCGTTGTGCTGTATCGATATTAGAAACTTCCTCAACCAATTCTACTTCTTTTCCGACGATCACTTCCAACACCCTAGTCTTATCGATGAGACGCTTCGCAAGGTATGTTTTCTCATGCTGGTGAAAAGGTTAACATGCCACTCACAGATAGGCGCTAACTATTATATTCTCAACAGGCTCTTGACGAATTGTTGGTTGAGAAGGTATGCCGCTCTCTGGTAGAAAAGCTAACATCCCAGTACCTGGGACAAATCGTTCAAATCTTGATCAATCTAGAACATTTTGAGATTGCCTGCCATGAGCTGGAGCAACTATTGATCAGAGCCCGATCCTCAACATCTGCAGGTGGCCCAGTCACCTTGCGAGCCACGGATGAGTTTAGGAGTAACAAGAAAACGGCCGAAAAGCGTATTTTCGAGCTAGTCAATTCCAAGATCGACGACTTGGTTGATACTGCAGAATACTCATGGTGAGAAATATATAGATCTCTCTATATATATGGGAACGGCAAAGCTAACAAGATGTATCTTAATTTTAGGATGTCACCCACGCCTCCGGCAGAAACAAGCAATTACATGCAGACTCTTACTACGTATCTGTCAAACATCATGAACTCGACTCTTCTTGGCTTGCCACGAGAAATCAAGGAATTGATTTACTTTGATGCCCTAAGTCACGCTGCAAATAAGATTCTTGCTTTGCCATTATCACCAGAAGTCAAGTATATCAATCCAAACGGCGTGGCTTCTCTCGCCAAAGATGTGCATTATCTTGTTGAGTTTGTCGACAGTCTAGAAAATGGTGCTATGCTCAGAGAGAACCTTGATGAACTGCAGCAGACTATCAATCTGATGCAGAGCGACAATCATGACGAATTCTTTGACATTTCCACCAGAAACAAAAAGTATGGCCGTGTCGATCCTATGAACGGTCCCATACTGCTTGAAAAGTAAGTCTAATTTCTTACATCAGGTCAAATATTCTCTTACTTACCAAGTCATAGGGTCGCTACAAGTGCAAATGCACCGGCTACAACATCACGCACAGCTGGCCTGGGCACATTTTCATCTAGATTTGGTGGCATGATGAACCAAAGAACTTGAGCACACGGCTCGCTCATTCTGTTTTCTTTTTTCTTTCAGCCACTCCTCGCTCAACGATTTACTTTACTCATATATCTCTAATAGCCATGAATAAATCATGGAACTTTCTCATCATTGACGATTGAAACCATATATTATAGAATACGTAACCCGTGAGCCAAAAGACAGAATCATGATATCAAAAAACAAGTTAGCTTGGACGAAACTCAAAGTCAGGCCTCTTATGACATGACTATAACGTCACGTGAAAGTTACTCGAACTCATCAGGCGGTATTTGTCCCTACACGGAGCGTTAGTTGCTAGTTATATGATATGTCGCTAACCTGCAGATTCTAAACTTACTTGCTGTGCTGACATTGGGTTGTAGTACATGCCATCTATCTCACCATACATGCCACCCTGTGTTTGACCATATTGGGGGGTAGCCTGGCCAGGATACATGGGATTTTGAGGTCTGTAGTCTTGCTCTGCGCCGAGAGGATGGCTACCCATAGCATATTCAGCCTGGCCGAGGTGTGCAGGTTGCGTACCAGGCTGACCGATAGAGCCAGGAATCTGAGCCGACTGGGTGGCCATAGCCTGGGCCTGGGCTTGTGCCTGGGCTTGTGCCTGGGCGGATGCTTGACCACTTGGGCGCTTAGCGCTAGCGGCAGCTTCCTCGCGGGGGACGATGTCAATCAAAAAGTCGAACATGTCGGACTTGCTGAGAGCGGATGCGATATCCGAGCGTTGGAGGGTGCGGCGCTTGTTCTCTTCAGCGTGAATCCAGGCGCGCATGGTGAGTTCGGTGATGAATATGTCGCATCCCTTGGCGAACAATATCGGAGCTTCGGCGGATATCATCTTGACATCGGGGTCGGCCTTCATGACCTTCTTGATACGGGCGAGAGGGAGCTGGTGAATCTTGTAGTCATGGTTGTCACTCTCAAGATGGTTGATGGTGTGTTGCCAATACGTAGTTAGGGTATCTCTGTATGGCGCATTCAAGCCTTGGTGTGCCTGTAGAAAGAGATGGAGTATTAGATTTAAATCGCATCAAGATATTATGGCCAAGGCACATTATCTTGACTTACATTAGCCCAAGGTCCGGTGTACAGTTCGGCGGGTGCGAATCCTTGCGCCGCAAGCTAGGGAGCGACATGGTTAGTTAGCAACGAACAAAACTCTGATTTCAGGCGAGACAATAGGCAAAAAAAGAACAATAGTCTCGTGGCGCATTCTTACAGCGGCACTGGCACCTGATAAACATCGGTCGGTTAGCTGCTGGTACAATGCGATTCACGATATAGGGCACTCTTTACCATAATGGCCTCCTTTGCTGGTGTCGTAGATGACTTGATCGCGCGCCGAGTCAGTTGCATTGACTTCGGTGTTTTGGGCGTCCATCGTTGTTCTCGGAACAAAGAAAGTTGTGCGGGCAGAAGCTTCGTTATAGAGCGAAGATATGAGTTTGTTACTCAAGTTGGATATATCAGAGTGTGAGATAGATAGATAGCCTGATCAACAGCGATGGCTAACTTAATTATATGGAAGTGATGCGCGTTTATAAATGGGGATTTTCTTGTTATGAAGTCGAAGTTGGGTCGGCGGCTAATGTTACAATTCCTAATATGGAATAGAGCTGACTTGGTGACCTCATCCGCTGTCTCAAAAAAGTGAAAGAGGGAGGCTAAGGGTGGCTGAAAACCCTAGGAGGGAAAAGTTAGCTGACATAATCACCAAGCCCCACATAAGAGCCCAGCGCTATCTAATCGTCAACTTTTTTTTTCCCGCAAATAAAACTGGCAGCTCATTTCCCGGCGTGAGAAATCTCTCTTGCTTTTCTTCTTCGTTCATTTCAGCTTCATGAATGAAGCTCATCTAGCAAAGTACCCGAATCACAATGTCTGTGCAAGCTCTAACACAAATTGACATCGAGGCTCTTCTTACCTCAGCTGAAGAACGTCTAGCGGGGTCTAATATCACAAAGACAAGAGCTGTCGTCTCTACTGGCAAGCCTCAGGAAGTCAAGACTGCGGACAAGAAGACTGTTGAGCTCACTGTTCGCCAGATTGAAGAAAGGCCTCAGGCCGACTCAAAGGTAAGATTCACCCTCCATTTTTTCTCTTGTTTGTTCTTTCGAGCAGTTCCCATTCGCCTATGATGAAGACTAGCCGTTTAGGCACGTGGAGGCAGGCCTGATCTCCGTTTTGGTAGATCTATCTGCAATTACATGATACTCTTTTATTTTCATAGTTACTCTGACGGCATACCCTACACTTCACTATTTACCAAGCGTCTTAAATAGCCTTGTGCACACAGCTAACAAAAGACAATTGTATAGACCCAAAAGAAAGAGACCGCTGGCCCTGGATGGTACGAACTTCCCAAGACCGAGCTCACTCCTGAACTCAAGCGTGATTTGCAACTACTTCGCCTTCGTAATGCTCTCGATCCCAAAGTACACTACAAAAAGCAATCTTTGCGTTCACAAGTGCCGCGTTACTGCTATGTTGGCGAGATGATTGCAGGCCCAACTGAATTTTACAGTGCTCGCCTCACCAAAAAGGACAGACAGAGGACCTTTGCTGATGAACTTCTCGCCAAGGAGAAGGAAGGCGGACGGTTCAAGTCCAAGTATGGCGAGATTCAAACCGCAAAGACCAGTGGCCGTAAAGCTTCTTTCAAGGCTCGTCAAGCGATTCGCCGGGGCAGAAAGTAAAAATCTGCCTTAGTTAACTTGCTAAGATTTTTTCTGTCTTTCTTTTTCTTGTCAATTTTTTTGTACATTGGTTTTTTTTTTACGCGCTAAGGACAGGCCAAGGTTTTATTAGACGGCTAGGAATCCGCCATTTATTACATGCATTATTATGATACCCCCGATAAATGAAATTATACATATTCTCCTTCAAGTTTTTTATTTCTCAAGACCATATTGTGCCCCACTTAGATTGTCTGTGTCCCGCTAGAATGCAGTAAATTATTGACTACGTTATGGACATTGTTAATTGTATCCCACGTATTGCGACCTGCTACCCATAGAGTAGAGACGGCACGATGCGAAGCTCCAGATTATTACCACAGACCGTCAATGGTTTTTTCAAGCCGACGGTAGGAACCAGACGACCAAACTCATTGTTTTCCGTGAGCAATAACTCGCTAATATGCATGTGCCTCTAGATATTGCCCGCCAATGCTCGTCTTTTTAGCCATGGCGCGATCCGTAATAACGATTCCGAGGTCCCAAAGCCCCTAGATACATCGGCTTCCCAATCGACATCCGTACCAAGAACCCGTCCAACCAAAGAAGAGATCGACGCCAGAGAAAAGCGGGATGCGAAATGGCTCGACGAGGCTGTGGGCAAGCCCAAGGTCAGCACGTTTCAGAGTGACAGTCCTCTGAAGAGACTGCCCATGAACATCCAGGCCATCTATCTCAAGCCTTTGAAGCGTGCCGCCGTCTACAGTATTCCATCTTGCGATCTTCAGCTTCGTTCTTACAGTCTGCGGCCCCTCGAATTCTTCTCCGACTTTGCTCTTCGTGCAGCATACTACCTCAATCTTCCGGCATATGGCCCCGTGCCCCTCCCTCAGATCACTGAGCGTTGGACTGTACCACGGTCCCATTTCATCTTCAAGAAGTCACAACAAAATTTCGAGCGTATCACAAAGCGTCGCTTGATCCAGATCCGCGATGGTAGCCCGGAGGCTATTCAGATCTGGCTAGCTTTCCTACGTAAACACGCTTTCTACGGTGTTGGTATGAAGGCCAACATCTGGGAATTCAGCGAGCTAGGTAAGTCTTCAGAGCTTCTGGAAATATTTTTTTCTCTATATTCTATAGACCACAAGCTAATAATACATGTAACGCAGGTGTTGGAAAGACCATGGACCAAGAGCTCCCCGAAGCATCCGAGTCCGAAGCCGTGAGAACCGCCTTTGGCCACTTTGCCCAAGACCGCGACTTCATGTTCAAGGACACGGAAAAGATCGAGAGTCTTGTCGAAAAGCCAAAGTTCATGCGTCCCTACCGCCCCTCAGGCAGCCAAGGTGTGTCGGAGAAGTCTGTATAACTCGGGAAAACTGCAATATTCACGCGACGGCAAAGCTACGCTGTCACTTCTGTATAGTATTTTGTTTGTGCTTCATCCCTATCTAAATTATGTGTATCGATATTCCAATCAACCTAAAAATGCATACTAGTGTTTTCCAATGGCATCTATCCAAACATCATATCTGTATATCATACAATGGCCGTGAAACTTAGCTGAAAATTTCGAAAATACTGTGCTGGATAAATGCATATGGGCTCCACTTATTACACCTTCCCCAGAAATTAGATATTGGGTTAACCACGCCTTCACGATCAATATCTGTAGAACAACACTGAAAATCTAGGGCCAAAAAAACACACATCACAATGATACGGCATTCTCTTCAGCGGCTGACGAAGCGTCTTATTCGACAAGAAATTGACGTTTCTGCTAGACGTTGCTATTCGTCTGCGCCGCAAAAAAAAGTCATATTCTCTGGCATCCAGCCTACTGGGACACCACATATCGGTAACTATCTAGGTGCAATCCGGAAATGGGTGCAGCTTCAGGATGAGCCAAAGGAACAGACAGATCTGCTGTATTCTGTAGTCGATCTTCATGCAATTACTATCCCTATCAATGCCGAGAAGCTACGGCAGTCTAAAAGAGAAACAATGGCCGCTTTGCTTGCTACTGGACTAGATACAGACCGGTGTCTTCTCTTCTATCAATCTTCAGTATGAATGACAGCTGTAATTCCTCTATAAAAACATTAGTCCGAGTTCTAATCTCGTTAATGAACAACAGGTTCCGGCCCACAGTGAACTTATGTGGATTCTAAGTTGTACTGCATCAGTCGGGTATCTCTCTCGCATGACACAATGGAAAGTATGTATCAACGAGATAACACTCTCCGTGATACTAGATATTAACCGAATACTCTGGTATAGTCAAAGCTTTCTCTAGCAGCAGAAGTCAGTCTACAGGATGATAAAGCCCGCTCGGCACTCAAGCTTGGCCTCTTTTCATATCCAGTTCTCCAAGCAGCAGACATCCTACTCTACCGGTCAGTATCTCTGCATAACTGAAACTTTGAGGGCTATACTGACATCTGTGCTGATTAGAGCAACTCACGTACCCGTCGGTGATGATCAACGACAGCATCTCGAGTTCGCTCGAGAATGCGTGACGAATTTCAACAGCACATATAAGACTAAGATCTTAAAGCATCCCGAGTCTATCATCCGTAATACACTCTCGACATTCTATTAGATTTTCACGCGCTAATCTTCAACTGTAGCACCGGAACACCGTATCATGTCACTCCAATCACCAACTCAAAAGATGTCTAAATCTCATGCAGACCCAAAATCTCGCATCTTGATCACAGACACGCCGAAAGATATCCAAAAGAAAATCAAGTCAGCTCTCACTGATTCCGAAGAAGGCATAAGCTATAACCCATCTCTCAGACCAGGTGTCTCGAATCTTTTGGATATTCTCTCGGCATTCGACGTTGATCAGCGCACACCGCAGCAAATCGCAGAGTCTCTCAGGGGAGAAAGCATGAGAGTCTTGAAAACAAAGGTTGCAGAGTCTGTCATATCAGCTTTGGATGGAATGAGAGATCGTTATCTCAAGGTCCTAGCTGAAGCCGATGGCAAATATGTCGACCATGTTCAAGACGAATGTGCTAAGAAGGCTCGACTTCATGCTGACGAGACAATGCAACTCGTAAGACAGGCAGTTGGGTTTTAGTGATGAACATCTATTTGTTACATGTACAGTGTATATAAATGAAGACGCCATAAGCGTGGCTTGTGTTGGGAACCTGATCATTAATAAGTAGTATATATATTGCCATTATCAAGTCTATGCATATGCCATAGCACCAAATACTCATCTACTCTATTGTTATAGTATGCAACATTTATTCCTACGATACATACGTGAATTGAGAACCTCGGCATGCCAGCCAAAACTCTCGAATTATCTGGTTTGTGGTTCGTGATCCACGAGCCCTATTCATACAATGTTAGTACCAAGATAGGAAACCACTTTTGAGATCAGGACTTACATGATGAGCTTTTTCGCAAATTTCGATTTTTCCTCTGCAGTCACTTTGTTACTGGGGAACTCGGGACTCATCAGAGCTGCTTCGATCCATGACTTGGCTTGGGGCTTGCTTGATACCATTTTCCTGAGTGGTAAAGACAGTTTTTCAAGTTCACTACGAGAGGCATTCCCGCCGACATTTTTCATCAGTAATATCGTGATATTGGGACCAAGATTGTCCATGGCCTGGCGGTATGGGTTGTTTGATTCCAGAGGGATTTGATGGCCTAAAAATGTAGCCTGTAGATATCTTATTAGCTAGACAAATCGTCATGGAAACATAATTTATGACTTACCCAAAAGTCTAGAGAAGCCGTTTTGGCTAAAGGCTCTGATGTTTCAAGAGCCTTCAAGCTGAATCCGAAGAGTATTTCAAGATTCTCTGAGGGCTGAGCTTGTAGTAAGAGCAGAGTGTTGTCCATTGTCATGACAGCTTTTTCCGCAAAGTTGAGTGCGTTTTGGGCAACTTCGACATCCGTTTCAACATCTGCGCCAGGTATGGTACATATTAGTAAAATTCTGGCCTCTCTTAAAGATATAAAGTAAATCACTGACCTGGTAGCTGCCGGAGAATGCTGATGACCCAGTTGGTCAACGTTGTGAAGATGGTAGTTGGGTTTGCGACCTGTTGCCGCGAAAGCGAACTAGCCAGTGAGCAGGCTGTCGAGATGAAGACTCCAATACGAGGAGTCTCAACTGTCTGAGATGTAATGTAATCTGTGACTTGTTCTATGGGGAATACGAAGGGCCCCGGGGTTGCCTCCGAGATTCCCACACGAAGAATATGACATATAACCTCTATTACTTCACTGTTAGTAGGGAAAGAGGCCTGGAGTCCAGACAGGATACCCATCAGTCTCGACTGGATGAGTTGCAACGAATGTGATACGGTGATTTCGGATTCCTGGCGTGTATAGTCAACAGCAGCCTGGAGATCGCGAGAGATACATAGTAGACAGCGAAGGACTCTCACTGCGACATGGCCAGCCAGATCACGAGGCTCGAGGCCTTGGCAGCACCGAGCAGAGCATCTCGTGACATTGGGGATCTGGGCGGCTGCCGGATTTGACATGAGCTCTAAGCTAAGTTTGATATCAGTCTCGATCACTTCTATCATATCGGAGATATAGCCCAACTGGACATTATCATCGGGAACTACTTGAATGATAGATGCGATAGCGCCTGCCAGCTTTTCCCGCGTGATACATTCGATAGAATTATCGGCCATCAACGAACGATACTGGGCAATGAAACCAGCGGCCTCAGGCATAAGCGCATCTTTGCATGATGTGCAAAGTTCGTATATTGATTTCGCAGCTCCTGAAGTAAGGGCAGAATCGCCGATAACAGAGAAAAGGGCGGTCAGAACAGACGGTAGTCGGTTGACATTTCTTTGGAAGAAGCCCGAAAACTTTTCGATTAGACTGATGCAAGTCTGGCGACATCGGGGAGGCATATCAGAGTTTGATGGGTGTAGAAATAGGAAAAGTTTATCTTGGAAGATGGAAGATACGATAGCATCTGTCGAATCATCGCGAGCAAGGCAGTAAGAGAATGCACCTAGGCAATAGGCCACCCCCTCAAGTTCTCGCCAGGCTGCAAGATCGAGCTTTTCCAAGAACAACTGGGCATAGAATGTCAAAAGCCGGGTTCCAAGTGACGAGTAGGCCGCCTCAAAGAAGTCGGATACATCACGCCGTGCACTCCCAAAGGCATCCCGCTCACTAGAGTCCCAATCTGCAAGCTCATCGGGTGGCGGAAGAATTATTTTGTGGCACACGGCCTGTGATACTCTAGCCAAGTATTTCAAGCCTATATTGGCTTGATCATCATCAAAGGATATGCCCTCATCAGCTAATGTTTCTGCAAATGTACACCATATCTCGATAGCAGGTACAAACAGCTTGTCATCAACTGCTGGATAGCCTTCTGTAGTTATGAAGCCACTTAAAACTTCAAGCAACTGTTCTTCTTGAGGACTCGGAGATGTTGTCATGGTCGTAACACGATAATCTGCTAATGCAATAGCAACAAGCCCATACTGCAAGCATTCAAACTCCTGATCGCCACTCAATATACGAGAGTAGTACAGCTGGCCATTCTGGCCGAGAAGGAACTGGAAGATATCATCGATATGTTGAGATGTCAATAGCTCATTATTTGATGACAACATATCTGCCAGGAAATCCATAGCAGAGCTATATGTTTCCTGGCTTGATGATATCATCTTGATAACTTCCAATATTAAAGACTTGAATACAGGTGTAGTTTCATTACTTTTTGAAAACGACTTTTGCGATAAGGATACCCATGCCTATTGAAATATTCATTAGTAATAAGCACTACAGAACGTTGAGGATGATTCTTGTTTACCTGTAGGCAACGAACTGAAGTTTCTGCTACAGCATGATTTAATTTCAGATTGGTCATATGTGAACGAATGCCATGTGATATTATGGCAGACACATCGTTCACATTCTCCTGGAGTGAATTGAATAACTGAAGACTATAACGCGGTGTCAGTCAAAGGTGAAGAAGGGGCTTAGATACAACAGATAGAAACCTACTTTGATGATGCATTCGGGTCAATCTTTGCAGCTTCCTCTGCCAAGTCCGTAGCGAATAGTAAAGCAATAGAGACAGCCCGAGGCGAGCCGGACATATCTATTACCTCAGCGTCCGACCCATTGTTAGCTCTATCAGCCGAAAGAAGACTAAAGACGTGGCGAATAGCCGAGTCCCAGGTTTTAGAGAACCGTAGATAGAAAGTAACCAAGGCAGTCGAAAGCTTGTGAACGACCAGATTGCTACAGCTTTCTGCTGAGTATTTCACTAGCCACTGCAACAGTGTATCACGAAGTTCAATTGCTTCGTTGGAGTTTAGAGAAGCACTATAGATGTTCCATTAGTTTATGCATCATTGCAGCCTTCGATGACTAGGTAGCCGATCCATACCTTTCAGTATTCAGCTTCACAATGAAAGTGAGCACGCCGAAGAAGCGCACCTTGTCATCGTGTCTTCCTAGAAGCTCATGAGCTATGCGCCATCCTTCGGGTCCTTTTTGGACCTGATGCAGAGTAGCTTGAATTTGTGCCACATTTGCAATAGATGCATGATCATAAAGTGCGAGCACGAGCTGTCGTATGCGTCAGTGAATATAGTCAGGTACGGCGAGTCATGGGGGAATGCAATGCAGCTTACAGCTTCGACCTCCTCGATCGAGGTTGGATAAGCAATATTATCCATGTTTACGCAGAGAAAGGCCTAGTCTCTGTTCTTTTTGTTCTTCTTAGCCAGTAGTATGAAGAAAGTACGCTGATAGCAGGTCGATAACCGATGGCGGCGGCGCTGGTCAAAAATAGGACATGGCTTTGCGGGTGATGATACGTTGTGGTCAAGCCGGAGCCATGTCACCCTGAATCGGTGCTGTGCTGTGCTGGATGGTTGGGACGGCCTGCGGTCCAGATGAAACCACTAAAGCGTCAAAAATAACAAAATAAGCCCTGGGGACGCGGGCTCTAGCAGGGCGATGCAGGATATCGACAGATGAGAAGACTTAGAGCGAAAGTGAAATTGAGGCAGAGAGGGCGATGTCAAAGAGAAGAAATCGGCCTGAAAGGTCTTAATAAATACTCTTCCACCTCAGCCTTGGTGCGGTATTGGTGCGGCAGTTGCCAGCCATCTAGGCCCTAGAACAGACAAGGCTACGTTGTGAAGCTCTGCAATCTAGACGTAAATCTACAGTTTTTTTTTACTTTCTTCGAGCTAGAATTCTAGGCGGCCGGTATTGAATGCTACGGCCAATATTTACTTGTAAATCTATTTGTCGCGTACTTGTTTTGGAATTACGTTCTGTCCAAAATTTTGAGTTGTCGAAATCGCTGACTACTAAAAGATGACGAGCCATGTAACCCTAACTTATGGTGTAAATCGACACCAAAAGATTGAAAATTGTACTTAGTAGGTAGTTTTGCTACTATAAACCCACTTGATTGCTACTCTACTATATAATGTTGATACAAGCACTAGACACAACAAGTAACTACTCTCTTGATAGAGGCCAACAAAACTAAAAACAGAGGCAATTGCACACGTTTCGGGCATTTAGTTTTTACACCATCACCCCACTCCATCCCTCAAGACAGGAAGGTAGCAAGTGAGCAAAGGAACGAGCTGCCAGTTATGGGAATCCCAACCAATCACAGGCTGCTAGCATTAGATCTCCATATATATATAGAAGCCGGCCAGCTATGACCCTCCGAGTTGCTTAAAAGCAAGCGAAGCTGCAGTCACAATTTGGTATTGGTGTTATTTTGTCTAGGAGTATGTGGAAGAGCACTACTGAACTTTTCTCCTTTTATACTCAGATACGCCCGTTTAAATCTAGCTATAGGCAGCTTTCTTGCCTGATCGCACTGGAATCTCTAGCTAAGCTCCGACTTCCTAGCTCGCCATCCATCATAAAACAACATATGTCCAACATGGCCGACGAAAAGGTCAACACTTCGTCTCGCTTAGCTGCTCTGCGCCAGGCTATGAAGCAGCGCAATGTCGACATCTACAGTAAGCCCGTGCTACAAAACATGCTATCAGAATGCCTTCATGATGTATTGACTATCTCTTTTTCCTCCAAGTCGTGCCCTCCGAGGATAGCCACTCGTCAGAATATACGGCCGAGTGTCATGCCCGCCGTGAATTCATCTCGGGATTTACTGGATCTGCCGGTTGTGCTATCATCACACAGAAAACCGCCGTTTTGTCTACAGATGGTCGCTACTTCAACCAGGCCGCTAAGCAACTAGACGAAAACTGGATATTATTGAAGCAGGGTAACCAGGATGTTCCCACCTGGGAAGAATGGACTGCCACTGAAGCTGCTGGTGGAAAGATTGTGGCGGTTGACCCAACACTTCTATCTTGCTCTATCGCTCGGAGGCTCAATGAGAGAATCAAGCGCTCCTCGGGAACCAACCTGCTTCCCATTAAAGACAACCTCATTGATCTCGTCTGGGGTGATGCACGCCCGCCAGTTCCTAATTTTCCCATCAAGATGCTAGCAGAAAAGTTCACTGGAAGAGGTGTAGAAGCCAAACTGACTGCATTGCGTGAGGAGATCAAGAAGAAAAAGGCTCCCGGAATCGTTTTGTCCATGTTAGATGAAATTGCATGGCTATTCAACCTCCGTGGAGCTGATATCGCATACTGTCCAATCTTTTTTTCCTACGCCGTAGTTACTCTTGATACTGCAATCCTCTATGTTGATGAATCGAAGCTATCCGATGAGGTCCGCCCTGAACTCAGCCGAGTCAATGTTCAAATCAAACCATACGAGCTTTTGTTCCCAGACTGCGAGGAGCTTGCCAAACTAGCCAAGGCCAATGCTTCAGAGCCTCCCCGGCGCTTCCTAATTTCCGATAAGGCATCATGGGCGCTGAAGCTCGCACTGGGTGGTGAGGGTAATGTCGAGGACGTTAGAAGCCCTGTTGGTAACGCCAAAGCTATTAAGAATTCCGTCGAACTAGAGGGAATGCGCCAGTGTCACATCCGCGATGGCGCTGCACTCATTGAATATTTTGCCTGGCTTGAGCATGAGTTGACTGTCAAGAAGACAGTCATCGACGAGGTAGTGGCTGCTGATAAGCTGGAAGAACTTCGCAAGAAGCAAGACATGTTCGTCGGTCTTTCGTTCTCTACTATCTCATCCACGGGTCCCAAGTAAGTCCTTTTACCATCTTTTACTTCATGGCTAGTATCAAGTTTGCTAACATAGCTAAGCGGTGCTGTCATACATTATGGCCCAGAAAGAGGCAACTGTTCTATCATTGACCCTAATGACATATACCTATGCGATTCTGGTGCTCAATACTTGGATGGAACTACAGATACGACCCGTACTCTACATTTTGGACAGCCAACTGATTTCCAAAAGAAGGCTTATACTTTAGTTTTGAAGGGAAACATTGCTCTTGATGTTGCTGTGTTCCCCAAGGGAACATCAGGCTTCGCACTGGATAGTCTGGCCAGACAGTTCCTCTGGGTGAGTTCTTGGCCTTGTATTCCTTTTGCCCTCAACATTGTTGTATTGCTAATGTGCTTTTCCCACAGAAACATGGTCTCGATTACAGACACGGAACTGGTCACGGTGTTGGTTCTTATCTGAATGTTCATGAGGGGCCGATCGGTATTGGCACTAGAATTCAATATGCCGAAGTTGCGCTTTCTCCCGGTAACGTCATCTCAAACGAGCCAGGCTATTATGAAGATGGATCGTTTGGTATCCGTATTGAGAACATCATCATCGTGAAAGAGGTAAAGACGCCTTATTCCTTCGGTGACAAGCCATACTTGGGTTTTGAGCATGTCACTATGGTCCCATACAACCAGAGGCTCATCGATGCTAGCCTTCTGACCGAGCCTGAGAAGGAATGGATTAACCAGTCACACGCCAATATCTATGAAAAGATGAAGGATCGTTTTGAAAACGACCCAGTCACTCTAGAATGGCTGAAGCGGGAGACTTCTCTTATTGTGTAATTATATTTTATTTTTTATTTTTTACGCTGGGCATTTTGATAGTAATCGATGAAACATTTACATTTTCTTGAAAACATGTTGTATATATTGAATTCCGAATATTTTGTTTACATATCTGGGCTCAGGCGAGTAAAGACAGCCAGGAGGAATGTGACGCTGAACGATGCCTTGAACCATAATTTATTTGCAACACGAGGAATAGCATTAGCAGGCTTGTAACGCTCTGGAAATCTCAAAAAAGATAAAGGGTTTAGATCAAGGCGATAGGCAACCTAATGATATTGCATAGTTAGTAATATGTATGGATAATGAAATATGACTGCTTTTTTCTCTTACCACCATAGTTGAAGCTACAGCTCCGGCTACAAAAATGATGACCTTGGACACCATTGAGACGGCGATACCCGCAAGTAACCCTAGTGGCAAGTTTAGGTTAGCCATAAACCGATGATAGATCTGATAGCAAAATATGATGACATACCAGTGATGCAACCACTAGAGATTTGGCTCATGCGTTCAGCTTCTGGCGTCAGTCCTTTCTTCGAGTATCTAATAGGACACCGATTTTTAAGTCCTACTCCAGGTTGTAGAACAGCGTGAGAGTCCATCAAAAAGGTGTTTTGGGATCTATGAGCCCATATCGACCCTGAACAGACTGCCATGCCAGGCCGGAAGGCAGTTCGTGATACATGTAAAATTCGGGACATAGCGTTGAGGTGAAAGAGTGGAAAAAATATATGTATGAGTGTATGATTAGTTGGAGGCTTGAAAAGCTGTCAAGAAGTTAGATGTCATTGTGCATATTATATATATAAGTAAGCTACCTCAAGGAGTAAGCTATTGTGGCTCTACTCAGCAACATGAGCTAAGAAACGCCACAATACAGATTTATAGCCTAAAGCGGCTGAATTTGCTTGATCGAGAACTAATACACTTGACGAAGGCAAGACTATTTAGTAATATATATATATATATATATATATATATACATATGCACATCATGTATATATACACATACGTCACTCGTTATAGTTGCTATGTAGCTTACTGGGATAACATCATAAAGAATATAAATTAACCATTATCTCAATATGACTCTTTTTGTCAAAAGAAAAGAGATTTGTAGAGTAATGTTCCAACACTAACTATAGCATTGATACCAGAGAAACAAACGAACAACGCCCCAAAAACAAGACTTTCAACGCTTGAACGCCTATACCAGCCCGAATAAAATAGAACGCAATGCTGTTCGCCCACCAGATAGTAAACCAAAAAAGACAAAAAATGATGAAGAAGAGGGACGTGATAAACCCCGAACACAAAACCCAGAGATGAGAGACCATGAACAAGATATAGAAGCAAATAGTTTCCATATTACCAAATTTTAACCCAGTCCACCCCATACTCCACGAATTCTCCGGGCAAGTTGGATATCCTTTTGCATAATGGTCACACGCTTAGCGTGGATAGCGCATAGGTTTGTATCTTCGAACATATGGACTAGGAAAGCTTCTGCAGCTTCTTGAAGGGCCATGATGGCTGAGACTGCCAGCGCATTTCTTGATCTTGTGGTCTATATCTTAATGCGATTTCACGAACCTATGCGTAAACGAAGGTTCAACGTTAGCTTTCATGCCATTATCTTTCCGTCCATCACAAGATAAACTTTGATTGACGTTATTTAAAGATTTCTTTTGTTTAGGAAGATGACTTACGAGTCGTGCAAATGGAAGCTTTTGAATTAATAACTTTGTACTGTTTTGGTATTCCTTTATTTCTCGTAAAGCCGCTGTTCCAGGACGGTAACGCCGCTTTGCTTTATACGGTACAGGATCGCCAGCTATCTCGGAAAGATGAGAAGAAAAAAATCAGTTTGTTGTCTCGTGATAGTTGCTATTTCGACATAAATAACATACGCTGGACGCCATGGCTCTGCCGCGTTGGCTTTTTCACTCGCGGTTGTACTGGCGGCATATTGTATCGATAACAGAAGATTCGGCGAGGAGACCCTCGAATTATTCAAAGATTGTGCGCTTGTTTCCAAGGTTCTGGATGTAGTTGATCGCAATGCTTGAGATTTGGCAATGCTTTGCTCCTTTCAGGATATTGTCGTCTTCGAAATTTTGGCGTGGAGCTTTGCTTCGATGGTTAGGCGAACTAAGGAATAAATAAACAAGTCGGTCGTGGAAATCTTCCAAGGAAAGTAGCAGACAAAGGACTGTGTATGTGAAATAAAAGAATGGCATGCGAACCCAAAGTGATATCTTGGATTGTTTAGTTGGTGATACTTTTTTTGCGAACGCGCATGACTGACAAAGACCTCAACTAAACCGAAGAATTGCTATTGCTATTACTACAAAGGGAAAATTAAAATGGGCGCTGATTTTTGACGCGCCTGCTTAGAACAGTAGCTACCACTTTCGGCTCATCAACCCAGCACCGCGATTTCAATTAGAACCGCTGTTGATTTATTCGTAGAACCAAGACAAAAAAATAGCAATGACCCACTTTGTTCTTGCTTTGTCAGTCCCATTTGTTTGTCCCTTACACGAAAAAAAAAACAAAAAAAAACAGCCAGCTGACACTATATCACTGACAGCTGGCACTTTAGCTTATAGACAGCTGGCCATATATTTCTTAAAGCCAAGTTACGTCAGCGATCAGATAGAAAATGCGAGCTTTCGATGGTCAGATTAACGAGCCAAATGCGATACTCTGATACTTTATTGTTTCTGCACGGTGGCTGTTTCATACTTTGTGTTCTTCTTGCTAGAAAAGCTACGATGCTCTTAAAGTTCTCTGAGGTCGCCTGATTTTTTCTTCCTTCTTCCTGTTATTTTCCTTCGATTCCGTTGTCTTTCGAAATATCGTAACCGCCATTGCTACCTCGGAAATAAACAACTTTTGAATTTACAACCTGATTGGGATCGCATTCGATTATCGTACCTATCATCAGCTTATTCATCTCGAGACTACCGACACCCGGCCACTTATCTACGACTGGCATCGACAGGATATCTCGATCAAGGTTCCACCAAGATTATTGCCGCTTCTACATACACTTGTACATTATATACTCGCACACCATGGATCAACCGATGGGCGAAGGCCAGTTTCCACTGGAGGAGTGGTTCTGGGATACGCCGACCTGTACACGTTGGTGGACTACGGCTACATTCTTCATGAGCGCAATGGTGCAATTTGGGGTGGTTTCGCCATTTCAGCTGTTCTATAGCTACCGTGCAGTCTTTCACAAGCACCAGGTATACCTATAATGTCTTGTTTTCTTGGTCTACACTTGAGTTCTTTGATCCAAGTACATGTCTGGAAGAATCCAGACATAAATACTGCCAAAGATAACCTGTTTTACTAACATCTTCAAAGTACTGGCGATTAGTATCTTCATTCATCTACTTTGGACCGTTTTCGCTCGACGTCGTATTCAACGTATACTTTCTACAACGATACTCGCGCCTTCTCGAAGAATCATCCGGCCGATCTCCTGCGCATTATGCTTGGCTATTGTTTTGCGCTATGGCTAGTCTGATTGCCATGGCTCCCATAGTATCGATGCCATTCCTCGGCCACCCTCTCTCGTCGACACTCGTTTATATCTGGTCTCGGCGAAACCCGACTACACGCCTAAGCTTTTTAGGCGTGATGGTGTTCACGGCGCCATATCTGCCGTGGGTTCTCATGATCTTCAGCCTTGTGGTACATGGAAGAGTGCCCAAGGACGAGATCATGGGCGTTGTCATTGGCCATGTATGGTATTTCTTTAACGATGTATACCCTCCACTACACAATGGTGAGCGTCCTCTGGACCCGCCACGTTGGTGGTGCCGTCTATTCGAAAGACGGGCGCCAACTGAGGACCAGCGGGAACTCGATCACCCTACTAATCACATCGACAATGATTTGGGTCGGGGAGGACTAGATATTGGAGCTGTCGCTGGTATGTGAGGCCTGGAGTGTCCATATGCTACTGTAAACCACCGGAGGTCTGTCTGGTATATCTGTTGACTTGTCCGTACGATGTAAGGTGATATAATCTGTGTTTTTGTTAAATTGTACCTACGCATATCTTATAAAATATAATAATAGCATGATTTATATTCACATTGGTCACCAAGAATTCCAAATTGGTATCGTTTGCAGACAAATGTTAGATACTAGTAAACCACGTGCTGGTCTGATAGTCCGTTGGCGTCATTGTAAGCCTAGAGAACGTCAGCGCAAGATGGTGCCATGGTAGATAGAGGGTTATTAATTTTTTGGGGGTCTACTTAATATGGTCTACTAGTACAAATAGATATAGAGGGGCGTTTTAATAGATGAGGAGCCCCGCGCCGGTTTTAATTGCAGGCATTGGGCTCCGTTATACAACTATTCTTTCTAACAAAATAATTTTCTCTTCATAGAATCCCTGCGGCGGCCTCGAAATTGAGAGAAAGAAAAAGAAGACAAAGAAGAAAATAACCAAAATATTCATAGAACTTGACCCTGCAACTCGAACTCGCCTCCCCTCAAAGAAAAATAAGCACTCATCACAGACAATCATGAAGGCCTACTACTATGACAACATCAAAGTATGTATACCCACTAGCATCTAGAAGTCGCCATGGCGCAAACTATAGAGTTCTACCATATGGCTCATGATCTTGATGCTCTAAACTGTACTAACTTGATGAAATGCGGAACAGGGCGACCAACGCTTGCCGCACGACTCCGGCGAGGTTGTAGGCGTTGAGGAGCTGGCCGATCTGGGCGTGCTGTACTATCTTTACCACAACGTCGACGAGGTTGACGATCTAGCCTTGCAGCGTGGCTATAAGAACCGCGACGAAGTGTTTGTATCACCAGAGAAGATGGGCGCTGTCTACGAAGAAAAGGTCAAGTCTTTCTTCCACGAACATCTGCATGAGGACGAAGAGATCCGCTACATTCGTGGCGGCCAGGGTTTTTTCGATGTTCGTAGCAAGGATGACCGGTGGATTCGCATTCTCCTCGCCAAGGTTAGTACAGTAGCTTGTCCCCCCTCTATCATGTTTGGTTATGGGACTTAAGATAACTAATTGGCTTTCTTTACCTGCCGTTATAGGGCGATCTGATCATTCTCCCGGCTGGTATCTACCACCGTTTCACAACCGACGAAAGCAATGTAAGTGGCCCTGTCCATCTGCCGAGCTTGAGATTTGCTCTGGCTTTTGTATTTCCATAACATGCATGCTTACTGGTCGCTTCCTTAAAATTATTTAGTATGTCCATGCAATGAGACTCTTCAAGGATGAGCCTAAATGGACGGCTTTGAACCGTGAGGCTGAGTTGGACTCGAACCTGTTCCGCCAAGAGTACGTCAAACAGTTTGTGTCGGTCAACTAGTCATAAAAGAACTAGTAGTACATGTATATAAAATATTTAGTAATAGTTGTATTATTCTTGTAGTTTTTTTTTGTCAATATCAAGCCTTGTGATTTCTTAATATAAACCCATGACATGAAACAGGCCATAAGTATGCATACATATGTACTCGGTGTGTGTTGTTTCTATCAACAACTCGATACCTACATCTCTTTTCTTTCACGACATTATTCATATCACACTTTCTGATATGTGGTTGTTTATGTACTAAATAATAGCAGCCATCTTCGAATATGAGCAATAAAACTCCAACACCAGCGCCACCAGGCGATTCCACACAGCGGGCTAAACCACTGCTGCCAGCCAGCTGTGATCCGCCGCACATCAGTGGTATCAAAAGGGAACTTGTCTGGATTGTTAGTATATACCGTATAATACCTCTTTGCTACACAGGGACCGTCCATGGACGTTTCTCGATGATACCAATATCATACTGATAACATAAATTACCACGCTTAGGTCTTTGGAGGAACTGGACATATGGGCCGTTCAGTCGTAAAGGCAGCACTAGCCCACGGTGACAAGGTGACTACGGCAGGCAAAAAATTCGAAACCTCGCCAGAGGTCATGGCGAAGCAGCCAACGAATTGTCTGGGAACTTTGTGTGACGTACGTATCCGTGAATCTGTAGCCGCAGTCATTAAGCAAACTGTCGATCGCTTCGGGCGAATCGATGTCATAGCCAACTGTTCAGGCTACGGTGTCATCGGGTCGTGTGAAGATCAGGACGAGCACGAGATTCGCAACCAGTTCGAGACTAACTTCATGGGCACCGTCCATATAATACAAGAGTCCCTGCCTTTATTCCGGCGACAAAAGGGTGGCCGGTATCTGATATTCAGCTCTACATCGGGAGCCTTGGGCGTGCCGGGCCTTGGACCGTTCTGTGCAACCAAATATGCCGTCGAGGGCCTTATCGAAGCTATGCTTTATGAGACAGATTCCTTCAATGTCAAGGCTACGTTGGTCGAGCCAGGGCTAGTGCGAAGAGACGACATCGATGCTGAGTCAAAACAATGTCCGCCTCTGCCAACATGGGGACACTTTCTGATTGCGCAATCAAGCGAGCCGTATACTAACAGCAATTCGCCGGCACTCCATGCCAAACGGATGTTTCAGTGGCTAGGAGACAAACAACCAACCAGCGCTGTAAAGAGTGCAGAGCTAGTGTGGCAGCTAGCTCATTGCTCGTACCCCCCGCTTCGTTTGCTGTTAGGGAATTACGCCATCGAGAGTATCAGAGACCGACTACGGTCTGTTACAGAAGAGCTAGAAGATTGGAAACACCTAAACTACCCACTAGGTCCAGACTCGGGGCTGTCAGAACAGGAAATACAAGAGACTAATGAGGCTCTAGAGAAGGGAGAGAAATCGAAGCAGCAACAGCAACAACATAGGGATGGCAATAGTCATGAAGATGAGGATGCTGATATGATAGACGGTGACGGCTGAGACGACTGAGACGTTCCAGCTGGCAGACAGGCTTGAGCAATTAGAGTTTATGAATTTGTTGGTTAGTGTACATATCTATAGTTGTATATACAGTACGTGGATCAAGCTTTTCTTTTCTTTTCCTTTTTTCTAAAATCTAGACGTAGACAACCGGTGAGGCTAATTTACGCTTCTACCAGCTAGTAGCTAGTTTAATGAAGATTTGACACCAAGAGCACAAGAGAGTGTCTGTTCAGTACTAAAAGTACTAAAAAGAGACCCTCGCTGAGATGAGATATGCATTCCTCTTCTCCTCTATGGTTGTATGCACATATAAAGGGGCAGAATTTGAATTGCGCAGTGCAGTGCCGGTGGGTGCATTTGCATTTTTAGTATGATTTGATTGATCAATTGGTTCAGGGGTCAATCAGCCAGGTCCAACAACAAGACAATTGAGAACAATTATATCGATTTGTATTTGTCTTGTATGTATGTAGTTATAGATCTGTACAGTTGTAGTCTGTTAGTGCGCTGCACGGACGAGACGCGTGGCCGCTAACATATTGATACGGACGAGCCAGTTCTATTTTGCTCAGTCTTGGTGTGTGTTATATCTCATTTGTAGTATCTTTGTAGTATCGTATTAGTGGATTAGCACTATATCTTTAGCGTGTCAAGTTCTGTCATGCTCTGTGTTGCTTAGCAGGTGCTTATTTTGTAGTCAATATTCAGCGTCTAATTTGGCGGTAGTAACTGTACCAATGAAATATTGACTTGTTCTAGGCGACTTCTTTTTATGTACTTTAAATTACGACAAACTATGTAACTATGTATGTAGTTATCTACTTTACTGGTATAATGACTACTATGATAATAAGCCAATAGAATAAGTAGCCAGAGCTTTTGCTTTTGCTTTTGCCGTACGTGTCCATCTATCATCCATTGATTTATTTCACTGCTTAATCTCGGTTTTATTATTGTTTTTTTTTTGCTGCTAAGCTAGGCCTGCTGCTCTGAATGAACGTTGCTATCCCCGTCTCGTTTTCTTCTTTTTCTTCTTCCATCTTACTTAATTTCTTGAAATTGTGAGATTAAAATAATCGTCCCGTAGCCCAATCCCGGTTGTTGCTCAAGTTGCTCTGGTGGCTTTATCTACCCCGTTTTCGCTTCTTTTTCTCTTCTTTTTTTCCTGTCGCCCTCGTTGCGTCTATTTTCTTGCTACGCGATACATTAGTACAAGCTATCTTTTGAGCCGCGTGAGGCCTGTCCATTCACTCAGCACTTTGACTTGCACTTATTTTTTTTTTATCCTCTTCATCGCTTCGTTGTATTTTTCCGTCCTTTTTTGTTGTTCAAAAGTCAGCCGCGCCACCGACTTCCGACAACCATCTATGCCCGGTCCATCTCAACCTACATAAAACATAATACACATATCAAGACTAATTCGACATCATGTCCGATAAGAAGAACGAAGACTACGAAATGCGGTCGCCTGGCGGCAGCTTCAGCGAGCGCGAGGGCTTCGTTTCTGGCCGCCAATCCCGCCAGCAGAACTTCGACTGGGCCAAGATCAACAACAGCCCCGGTATCTCCATCATGGCCTACTGCTTTGCCTCCATCTCCATGACTGTCGTCAACAAGTACGTCGTGTCTGGTAGCTCATGGAACCTAAACCTGTTCTACCTGGCTGTTCAGTCCGTTGTCTGCAGTGGCACTATCTACAGTCTCAAGGAGCTTGGCGTCATCAAGGACCTAGCTCCCTACGACCACGCCAAGGCCAAAAGATGTAAGCAGTTTCTCATATCTTCAGATTCTACCTGTCTATCTCTCGTCCTAGCCATACCTTGCTAACCACTTCTTCGCTTCACAGGGTTCCCTATCTCGATGCTGCTTGTTGGCATGATTTACACCGGTATCAAGGCCCTGCAGTTCCTGTCCGTCCCTGTCTACACCATTTTCAAGAACCTGACAATCATTGTCATCGCCTACGGTGAAGTCCTTTGGTTCGGAGGCAATGTGACTCCTCTTGCTCTGCTGTCTTTCGGTCTCATGGTTCTGTCGTCCGTCGTCGCCGCCTGGGCCGATATCCAGCATGCCATCAGCGGCGGAGAGGTCCTGGATGCTGCTGCCGCTGATGCCATGGCTACCCTGAACGCTGGTTACGCCTGGATGACTCTCAACGTCTTCTGCACTGCTCTGTATGTGCTTGCCATGAAGAAGGTCATCAAGACCATGAACTTCAAGGATTGGGACAGTAAGTTTAAACCCCTTTCACACCACTCTACTAGTTGATCAGTTAGCTAACTCACTTCTCGTATAATAGCCATGTTCTACAACAACTTCCTCACCATTCCCGTCCTTATCATCGCTTCCCTAGTTGTCGAAGATTGGTCCAATGAGAACCTGGCCAAGAACTTCCCCATCGAGACCCGCAACAGCCTGATGATTGGCATGGTCTACTCCGGTCTCTGTGCTATTCTGATCTCGTACTGCTCTGCCTGGTGCATTCGTGTCACTTCTTCGACTACCTACTCCATGGTTGGTGCTCTCAACAAATTGCCCATTGCCATTGCTGGCCTGGTCTTCTTCGCCGCTCCTGTCACCTTTGGCAGTGTGTCTGCCATCTTCCTGGGCTTCGTTGCTGGTCTTGTTTACGCTTGGGCTCGCGTTCGCCAGAGCGCTGCCAACAAGATGTCTCTGCCTACCACTCGTACTACTATGAGTGCTAGCTCTCAGAGCAACCGCGATGCTAACTCATGATCGGTGTGTTGTATTCGTTTGGCGAGGGTTACTATGGCTCTAGAATTCATGATCTAGTTGGTCAATTCGTATTGATTGCCATGATGTCGTTCAATGGGCCGCATAGTCGTTGGTTGAAGAAGTCTGTTTCTGGGATCAAGCCTAACACTCTTTCACCCCCTCTCTGCACCCCTCTTTTGACACATCTATTGGTGGGTTGTACTATAAATTTGGTTACTGAACTAGAGTTAAGAATAACATGTTTTGGACAATCTGGTTCTGGTATAGGAGTTTGCTTATATCTGATATATGTGATTGAGCTTGTGCTTTTTGTGTTTTGTTTTGTGGAATATCTTCTTGTGAGGTTTGGTTTTGTCACAATGCGAGTAATGCCTCAGTATACGCATAAAACATAAAACCAGCCTTTTTCCTGTATCCATTCTTTCCTTGATTATGATTCTTTTAGACACATAGACTTTTCTGAATTCCTTAATGACATTCAATTAACATACACTGACTACAATACAACTAACTACCTTGTATATGCTTGCTATAATACAACTACATATGTATATTCTCCATGCTTTCCTTATATCTAGGCCCACATGTAAAAAAAAAAAAAAAAAA
>RHDR01000366.1:0-31016 GCA_009806295.1 Davidsoniella neocaledoniae
CCTTGTAGTAGCTGGTCAGTCTCAGTCATACAAGGGCAGTCACAGCACAGTCACGGCTAGGAAACTACATGACAAACAAAACGGCTAGCGTCTGGAGGGGCAGCGGAAGAGGAAGGGCGCCCTTTAGGAATGTGCTCGGAAGAGGCAATTAACTGCTATGGGCAACTACCATATAAACAACAGGTGCCTGACCGCCCATTGTTTGTTTTCTTTCTCTACCATTATCACTATCTAATTATACACAAATACAACCAAAACCTTCTAGATTATATCCGATAAAGTTTCACGAACGCTGTACATTATCCAGCCAGACACGTTTCCTCCAATCTTTCGTCTCCCTAAACACTCAAACACAAAACCTCGAACATCTATCACAATGGCTCCCAAGGGAAAGGTCTGCCTTGCCTACTCCGGTGGTCTGGATACTTCGTGTATTCTGAAGTGGCTGCTGGAGGAGGGCTATGAAGTCGTGTGCTTCCTTGCCAATGTTGGCCAGGTACGCCATCTCTATACTCCGCATCTGATGTACAATCGGGCCAATAAGACGACTAACATGGCTTATTTGCCACTCAATAGGAGGAGGACTGGGACCAGGTCCGCCAGAAGGCTGCCCTACTGGGCGCTTCCAAGATGATCATCACTGACCTTCGCAAAGAATTTGTCGATGAGCTATGCTTCCGCGCCATCCAGTGCAATGCCCAATATGAAGGTCGCTACCTGCTGGGTACCAGTCTGGCCCGCCCCGTCATTGCCCGTGCTCAGATGAAGGTTGCCGCCGAAGAGGGCTGCGACTACGTCTCCCACGGCTGCACTGGCAAGGGTAACGACCAGGTCCGCTTCGAGCTGGCCTTCCTGACTATCGACCCCAAGATCAAGATCATTGCTCCTTGGAGAATGCCCAAGTTCTTCGAGCGCTTCCAGGGCCGTGCCGACCTGCTTGACTATGCCGCTGCTACTGGCATTCCCGTGACTTCTACCAAGGCCAAGCCTTACTCCATGGACGATAACCTGGCTCACTGCAGTTATGAGAGTGGCCAACTCGAGGACCCCTCGCAGCCCCCTCCCGTGGACATGTGGACTCGGTAAGTTTCGATTAGCTTGCTTTAGGTTTTAATCACATTAATACTGACTCTATCGCCCATAGCACTGACGACCCTCTGACCGCACCAAACACCCCCGAGGACATCCAGATTTTCTTTGAGAAGGGTCTCCCAGTCAAGCTTGTCGCTGGTGACAAGACTATCACCGATTCTCTCGATTTATTCATCGAATTGAACGCTATTGGCAAGAAGCACGGTATTGGCCGTATCGACATTGTCGAGAACCGTTACGTTGGTATCAAGTCCCGTGGCTGCTACGATTCGCCTGCCATGACAATTCTGCGCCTGGCTCACTTGGATATTGAGGGTCTGGTTATGGACGGCAAGGTTCGCTCTCTTCGTGATCAATTCGTCACTCACTCATGGTCTGAGATTCTGTACAACGGTCTTTACTTCTCGCCTGAGCGTGAGTTTGTCGAGAACTCTCTAGTATTCTCTCAGAAGCGTGTTGTAAGTACAATAGTATGACCCACAACTGAAGACATCAAGTTGCTAATCATTGATTTACCACAGAACGGCGAGGTCCGTCTCCGCTGCTACAAGGGCAACGCCTACATCACCGGTCGTTCTTCAGAGACCGAGAAGCTATACTCCGAGGAGGAGTCTTCAATGGATAGCCTCGTCGATTTCAGCCCTGTTGATACTTCTGGCTTTATCAACATCAACGCCATTCGCTTGAAGAAGTATGGTGTGCAAAAGCTCGAGGAGGGCAATGGTGTTGGTAAGATCTAGACTGGAGGTTTCACGTACCAAATAATAAAAATAGCCACTACCAAAATACAGTAATAAACAAATTTTCTCTTCTACAACCCTCTGGGTGGTATCTCTAAACTCAACAGGCCACCACTCGCCCATAGATGAATCTTTCCAATGTCCAAATCTCTATGCCACCACCGTACTACTAATCACCCCAAGTAACTGGAACAAAGTACCAAGTAGCTAAAACCCACTGCTATAAAAAAATTGATAGAATTCTCTCATCAAGGGCACACTCTATAAGGCTATATCCACCTAGCTGCAAAAACAGCCCCGATGTCTTTGTACAAAGAGCCTGGTTATGTATACTGTATTTTCTAGACATCTATGTAATATAAAAATGACCTACGCTCGTCATCAACCACCATTGTCATGGCTAGCTTCCGACTTTGAAGCTAAGAAGCCAAGTTACTGCGGCCACACCGACCTGGCGTTGACCTAGAAATATAACTATAAGACGACCACCCCTTAACAACAGAATGAATATACTCCATGTCAAGCCTAGCTGCTAGCATATTGGAGCTCATTATGAAACTACTTTACTTGATGTTATCTGGATCCGTAAGACCAGTTCAGACGCCGTTCTCTTTGTACGTAAACCCAGAGGTGGCATTCGTTTCTGTGCGGGCTACCGAGCCCTGACAAGATGTTTGCCTACATTCTTCCCTTAATCCATGATACCTTAACTACAGAAGATTGTGTGAATCAGTAAAGTTGAGGTGGTTTTAGCTTTCCACCCTAAACAAATGACCTTAGGATCCAAGCCATTTACATCATTTTACACTACATTTGGAGTCTTTGAGTATTATATAGCCCTATCCGGTCTGACTATGACTCTTGCAGCTTTCCGGAGGCGTGTAAGAAGTGTAAACAGAAAGTTTCTTGGAATAAGCTACTATGTAAGTGTGCTAACCACTACTAGAAACTGATATTGGGGAATTGTGTATGTTGTTCACAATTACTTCTTCAATGTGTATACATACATTGAAGAAGTGTGGGCATGAGTGTGTGAAACGCACAATTTGCGTTGCATTTTATACTGGCGTGTTTTTTTTTCACACATATATTCTTTACATCATCATTTCGTATACTTTTAGTTTATTTCTCAAGGTTTTTTTTATATAAGTTTGCCAAGTTCCGTTCACCGACAGGCGAAAGTCGTCATTGCTAACTACGCATGTTCAAAAAATTTGATAATGCTCTTAAGTTCCAAAATACCAATACCGTGCGGCGGATAGCAGATCCAGAGTGGCTCACCATGAATACCAAACTTAGCTCTGAAGTCCGACTTCCGCGCTAGACCCAGGCCATCGACCAACGTTGTATAAGTGCGCGCCAAGATAGTCGCCTTAGCGCCGTGCAGATGTGCTCCAGGCACCAATTTCTTAGCCACGCCAGCACCGAACGTAGCCGGACCAGCCGCGGCGGCGATAGCATGATCGATAAGCACTTCGATGCAGCCATTCGGCGCACCGGGGAAGTCTAACGCCCACTTAACCTGCCAGCCATTACGCGGAGCCAACTGAGCCAGCACGACGAGGCCGTGGACAACACCATCCTTCTCTGCCACATAGTAGCGGCGGTGAGCGGTGTCGACCCATGGGCGGACTAAAGTTAGGTGGATCTGGCGGCCGCGGCGGTGGCCCATCCAGGCGGCGATTTGCGGATCGACACGAGCACGAAGGGCGGCGTCGGGCTTGACTTGGTGCATCTTAATGCCTTCACGTAGCACACGTCGGGCTTTCCGTGCGTCGACGGAGAGCATGTGACGTTGGTCAACACGCTGCTCGTCGGTGCACGTGAGACTACGCCAGTTGGCCGCGGCAAGATGTTCTGCACGGTCTCGCTGGCTAGCAACCAGATGGGTGCTAGACCTGTCGCTGTATGCAGATAGTCTAGGAAAGCGTGGATGACTTCGGTGTACTGGCTACTATCGCATAGCGGGTTGCCGGTGATGATGGCCTGCTTGCCCTGTCGCACAAAGGCTACAGCTGCTCCACTGGAGTGACGCCATAGCTCGAAGCGGTCGTCGAGCCACGACGTGTTAGTCGAGTCGCCATAATTAGCAATGAGCTCGGCTAACGGCGGCATCTGGCCAGCCTCGTGCGGCTTTGTTGTATCAGCAGCCGGGTGCGGAAGAACAGGCGACCGTACTGGCAACGATTTCGGATCGCGGTGGAAGAGCGTGCTGTAGCGTACATCGCCTAGCTCTAGCATCAACATGAGCACACGCTCAAGTCCGAGTCCGGCGCCACCGTGTGGAGGCGCGCCCAAGTCAAATGCCGAGAGATACTCTTCCATGCCAGCCTCTGCGATGCCGCTATCTCGCATGCTCCGGCGCAGAGCTGCCGCGTCGTTGATGCGCTGTCCGCCTGACGAGATTTCCTGGCCACGAAGAAAGATGTCAAAGCCGTTGGTCACCATCGAGTCACCAATACGCTGAGCATAGAATGGCCGTGCCGATGATGGGAACTTGTCGAGTATGTAGTAGTCTGTGCCGTATTGTTGCTTGACCAACTCGCCTAGTCGGATCTCGTCGCGCGTTGATAGATCCTCCATCTCGATATCAACGGCACCGTCCGCCCGCAGCATCGCGATACCCTGCTCAAAAGGGATGATTGGCGTCGTCTCTAGCCACACCAGGTCCGTCGATGGCCACCGCTTGCGCACTTCGGCTAGCTCGGGCATGGCCTGAACAGCGCGAAAGATACGCTTCAGCGCCTGATCGACAACAGAAAGGAGCTCATAATGGTCGTGCTTTAGCTCCATCTCTATGTCAAGTCCCGTGTACTCGGTCAAATGGCGGTGGGTGTTGGAGTTTTCGGCACGGAAGACGGGCCCGATCTGTAAAGAACCCGTGTTAGTCAAACCCTATATATAACCCTAGTACTGATAGCCCTGGGCGACTTACCTCATATACACGTTTAAAGTCCGAAGCTATTGCCATCTGTTTAGCCAATTGCGGGCTCTGTGCCAAGAACGCCCGCCGACCAAAGTAATTAACCTTGAACACCTCCGCACCACTCTCAGTGGCTGCCGGCTGTAGCTTAGGCGTATTGATCTCAATGAATCCCTGGTCATCGAGTGCCTCACGGAATTTGCGTAGCACCATAGCCCGAACCCGGAACAGTGCGATATTGGCCGGATGCCGCAAATCGAGCACGCGGCTAGCAAGGCGAGTTCGCATACTCTCGGGCGCCAGATAATTATCAAAAGCCGGAGGCGTGCGGACACTAGCAACAACGCGTAGCGAGTCGATTAGAAGTTCCCGGCTAGAGATGCTAGCCGAACGGATGGGACACGCCGATGCTGGCGGACAAATTAACGTGCCAGTTACGTCGATGAGAGTCTCTTCGCGTAGATGCTGGATCCAGCGCACAGCCTCGGCGGGGATTCCCTGGCCGCTGACCGGATCACGCCGTAAAACGGCTTGTACGGAGCCGAGGCGTCGCGGAGTAATATGAAGCTCAGGCCATTGCTGATACGGCGCTGGCGAGCAATTCGAGCACGGAAAGACACGACCGTACCGGGCTCTGGCAGTGGCGTCGTCTGACTGATATGTTCTAACGTCGTTGTCTGATTAGGGGGGGACACTAGGCCTAGTGAGTACTCGGTGTTTTCGAATACACTGTGGGCAGTTGATATCGTGTCCGTCGACGTGGAGACTACTGCAACACTAGATGAGGTAGCACTCGCTGATGTAGGACTCGGCGCACTGCTAGTCACTGAGCTCCTGCTGTCTCTGCTTGGGCTGCTCTGCGGCGTATCCAGCCCGCTGGTCATGGCAGCCGCGCCACTATAGCGGTCTTGGTGAGCAAGTTTACGTGCCAGCTTCTTCTCTAGCTTAGCCTGAGCCTTGGCCTCGGTACGAGCTACACCGGGGCCAGGACTAGAGATGCTCTTGCTATGAGCACGGCGGCGGTGAGTATACAAACTCGGCAGTGGGAACGACGGCCGGGGGAAGTGAAGGTCGATGCTCCGACGAAGCGGAGAATCCGTCTTGGAGCGTATGGGCGACGATGGCACCGAGTCTGTGCTATTATCAAGCCGGCCATTGATGGTGGACTTGAGTTGGCCATGTTAAGGCTGCGAAGTGCGGCGCGGTGGTTGCTTGTCCGTGGAATCGAAGCATCTAGCGAGGCATTTGAGGGACTCGACCCATCTTGCTTGGGCGATGTTGCACGATGGGGCAGCTTGAAGATACGACCTAACGTCGAGGTCACAGGGCTAGACATGCTGAAAGAAGGATAGAGAGAGGTCGTTGGGTCGAAATGGATATATATGAAGGATAGAGATGGGGTGTAGAAAGAGTAGAAGGTCGATATGTAGACTGCTCTGTTCGAGGTTCACTATTTTACATAGCAAGATAGATAGATAGATAGAGAGATGATTATATCATATAATCACAACGATAATCAAGAAATTGCCATGGATGACTTATACAGGCAAAGAAGGCCGGGTCAGATTGGCCACTTAGGCGGCGAAGCCAGCATGGTTTTATATGCCGCTTCTATTGGTAATAAACACGGGACACTCTTTCTGTTCGTCATTTTCTGTGAATGGCGGATGATGGGTCTAGAATTCGCCTGTTTCTCTTCCTAGATCTAGTGTGACGACGTTGTTGCTCATGCTGTCTGACACGCCCTTTTCTATTTTGTATCTTGATCTGTTTTTCTCGGATGCATTCCTACATATTCACCAAGTATGTCATGTCGTCTCGGGCTATTTCTACGTGCCGTCTGTGCCAGCATTGGAAGTTTTCTTTGTCAGGCTTCGTTTTATACCAATCATATAACAATCATAGAACAAGGGGGGGGGGTGAGCCTTTCATTTTTCTCATAGCTTTGTTCTGTTCTGACTAAACAAATAAGCTTTTTTTCGACTTGCCGTTGGGCAGCTGACACAAAATCCCATTACCAATATCATAAACAAGAACCAAAAAGTATCAAAACAGAAAAAGAAATCCGAGACTCCCGCTATGAGGCGAAGATGATATCGACTTTTTTTAGTGTAGGCGGCAAACATAAAATCAAGAGAAAAATATGCCCACCAAAAAGCCCAAAATATGGCCACAGTGAAATGAGAAAACGTGACTTGGCAAGTTATACGATTGAATACAAAGTTAGTTGTAATTCTGATGCCCTGTCATCAGATGTCAGCAACCCAAGAATGATTGGCATGTTTGAACCCTAAGCATATAGGGTTAGTCGGGTTCTTGGGAAGTTCCAGTGATTCCGAGAAATCTTGGTCACATCATTATGCGATACAACAACAAGAATTGTCGGGTGTTTTTTTTTGCCTTATTCTTCTGTCTTATATGGATATGAATATCGAATCTCAGACGTTAAATCATACAACACGCCCCTCCATCTTTGGCCCGATATGCAGCTTACTATAGCTTTTATGGCATCACGAGCTTTTTGCTATGTGCCAATGCTTTCTAAGCAAGTTTATTGCCCTTTTACTTTTTTACCGAGACCATAGCATCGTGTGGTAGCTTTTTTCCGCGCCGAGCTTCGGTTCCTGGCTCGTGACTAGAGGGTTCTGGTAGCTTCCGAAACAGCACACTGCCTATAGTAGTTTATATAAAGACTGAACCAGGGTGACACTGACTATCTGCTCTTTAGTCGCTCTTTTTTTGTGTAATGGGCTTAGTTGTAGTTTCAAACATTAAAAAATCTAAGCCGTAGTTCAATGGGCCACCGACCGGGCTTAAGCGACTACGCTATGGATGGATAGAACAATATAATCGACGCTAAACTTTTAGACTAGACAAGTGGTTCTATGACGTCACTCGATATTTAGGAAGCATTGCTTCAGCTTCGGGTTATGCCTCAGAGCCGTAATCTCCGCATTTGTCCTTTTTCACAGTCCAGTTGTCTTCTGACTTTTAAACAGTTGATGCGGAGTCACGATAGACCCAATACCCTCCGATCCCGATCGGCAATATATATAACTGTATAGTTGTATAGAGCCACAAAACTACGATATGATTGTATACTAAGTCTTGGCGCGTTGGTCATTTGGCGCCCAAACTCGCATTGCTCGGCAGTCTTCACTGCTTTGTCACACGTATGAAATGCGCTGAAACCCTGACTTTCTATAACTATGTATGTGTCTCTTCTTCTGTCTGACTCAGTCTGTTTGTTCAATCTCTCTTAATCCTAAACCCTTTGCGGCATGAAGACTGAACATGTATTTACAGAGAAAGATAATTGTTTTGTAACCAGTTCATCTAATATGGCCAACATCTTCTAGATGATGCCCGCTCGTGATTCACGCCGTGCTCTTCATCTGAGCTTTGCAGTTAAAGAATACATAATGTATATCAAGATAGATGAGATGCTGAAATGGCTCTACAGGCCCTCTTTGTAAACATTCTCTGTAGATATCTTGATACTATTATCGCCAGCTCTAAATATGGAATCCGATAACAGCACGGCTTCCGCGGACCCCGTGTTCCGCATTTACCTGAGCCGCATGGCCCAACTACGTATGTATCTGGCAAAAAACCAACACAATTCTAGAGATGTAACCCTACTAACCCTTGTCGGATCACGTGAATAGTCGAGCGCACTACCCGCCGTGTTGCTCAAACTCGCAATACCTACTACAAGACATATCCACACGGCTACATCATACCTGGCCGATACGAAGGCGTAATCGCGCAGACCTCCGACTATCCGCCGACCTTCTTCATGCGCGATGTAGGCCACATGGCGGTCCCAGAGCCCTATCGCCGCGTATTCGATACCGAGAGGGGCTTCACAAGTAACGAACGGCACATACTCTCCGTGCTGCTTCCCGGCTTTGCCTGCACCATAACGTTGTTGGTCAAGTGTTTCCAAATGACTTTGACGTCTGAGCCAGTACTCACGGTCGACCTGATCGTCACGCACGAGTTGATGCCGCAGTACAATGTTGCTGCTGAGGCTGTGGCGTATTGCAAGACGAAGTTCGAGAGGGAGTGGCAGCTGCCGATTCACTGCCGTGTTATTGTCCACGGCTTCGGTGTTGGTGCGCGTCGTAGACACAATTACTTTCCTCAGTGGGAGCAGTATGCGGCGTTGAAAGTCCCGCAGCCCAAGATTTTGGTGCCGCCGGAGGAGGAGAATGTCAAGCTGGAAAAGGGATGCGACGAACTCAGTTCGATGACGGACTCGATATCGGTCGCCTCGTCGTGGTCATGCTGAAAGGTTTATAAAGACGGCCTACGTAGTTATGGGTGATAATAAAAGTCGCAAACACAATATCGTGAAGATGGTTCTTAATGGGGCTTGTTAGTAAAAGCGTATGTGACTTACATCAAAAGACAAGGGTCCTTGGACCGTATTTTATAGCGCCTTGCTCGGGTTTTACTTACAGCGTGTACAGGCCTCTCCGCGTCGTATTCGGCTTCTGCGGCAGCTAAATCGACAGTTTCACGCCGCCTTCCCAGCGGCTGTTCTAAGCCTCTCAAGGCCTGTAAAGAGTGTCCATTCAGGCCTTGTATAGTGAGGGTTTTCCACATTTTCTTCTTTCCATTGGCTCCCATAAGCAACAATGAAGCCGGACGAATGTAACACATCGTCCCGGGGTTAGGTTCTTTTTTTTATATATATATATATATTTTTCTTGGTCCCTGAAGATGTTGGAGAGGCAAATATGGTTGTTCTTCTAGTCTTGTACCTTGAAGCCGGCAAAATTCAAAAGAATAAAAAAAGAATAAAATAGCGTGATTCGCTGCGCCTCAGGGTTTTTGGATCTAGGCGGTCGTTACGCTGTCTCTTTCTTCTCTTTTTCTGACTCTTCCGCTTCTGTCGGGGGCGAAAAACCTCTGTAGTTTACGTATGCTTTCTCAGTCTGTATAATCTAAAAATCAACGTTGTTACATATATGAAGATTGGAGAGATCCCTTCCTCACCTCGTTGCTGTTCGATATTGTAGTTGCTGTGCTAATTGTAGCAACATACATATAGGTTTTATCCTTCAAAATATACATATTTCCATATTGAATTTCAGCTTCGTTCTTTTTTCTGTTTCTTTCTTGTCGCGAGACCCCATATCGATGTAAAAAAAATACTCGTCACTTTAGCCTAGAATCTTGTTTTTGTTGCCCTCCCGTTTGCCTGCTTATCGTCTATACTATCTTTACTTTATCTGCGATCTCGTATTTCTCTCGACCTTTTCTTTTTCCGCAAGTGCTGGACACGCTCGTTTTACCATATCGCTTTTAGACGTTGGATTCCTCTATGAAATTATCGTCAAAGTCAAAGTTGAATTCCTCTACCCGAGACACATTCCAGGCAATATTGTACGATACCGACCGTCTATTTCCCTAGCGAGCCCACCGGTCCTTTATCTACTTTACTTAGTCCTTTTACCACTCTCTCCTTTTTGTCTTTTTGTAGCCATGTCCTGGCTTGGAATCGGCGCTTGCATCTCCGCCCGGTCCACCACATCCTCTCAGCCGTCAGATCCCGATGCCATCATGGCCGCCTCCGAAGCTGATTTCTCCGAGTTTGCCACCGGCGTGGATTCGTATCCGCGCTGGCTTCTTTCTGCCCGAGTCTACGCCCTTCGCTCAGCTGCCTGTCTGGCCTTTTCGTGTATCTCCCCGCCACCGTGTGTCACGCCCCAAATTACGTCGGCCTTGTATCTAGACGCTACCCTTGGCGCATATCCGGGCCGGCAGGTTCTGTCGGTTGATGTATGGGCCTCTGGTGTCGACGAGGGATCAGCTACGCCTGAGCAACCGAAGAAACTTCGTCCGGCTATCATAAACTTCCATGGTGGCGGCTTCGTGCTCGGGAGCAGTCAGGATGACCGTCTGTGGACTTCGTATGCCCAGCAGATGATGGGCACTGTCGTATTCAGCGTCAACTATCGCCTGGCCCCGGCTATCCGTTCCCTACGCCAGTCGAAGACTGTGTAGATGCTGTCGTGCAAATTGCTGCTCGCGCACAAGATCTCGGTATAGATCCGGATAAGATCATACTCTCGGGCTTCTCAGCTGGCGGCTCATTGGCCTTGGCAACGTGGGTTGTCTTGCAAGACCCGAAAGCTTGGGGCTACGATATCTCCCCCGAAGCCATTCCTAAGATTGCAGGTCTCTCTCTCTTTTACCCCGGCCTTGACTGGTCTGTCTCCCGCGATGAAAAGCGCCGAGCGTGCGCACGTCCGGATCTTACGCTTGCGCCTTCATTGACAGATCTTTTCGACTGCAGCTACATCTATCCCAATCTTAACAAGACTGCGCGTGCTGCTGACCTCCGTCTGTCTCCCGGACAAATGGGAGACGATCTCGTTGCCGCACTTCCACCCATCCATTTCTGTGTATGTGAGCACGATATGCTTCTCGCAGAGGAATTCCGTTTCATCGCACGTATGAAGGCGCTCAAGAAGCAGGTCACCCATAGAATCGTTCTTGACGAGAAACATGCCTGGGACAAGCCAATGCCCATGGCCCCAAAACTAAGCGTCTGGGAAGAATATGCTGCGGCAGTCGACATTATCCGTAGCTGGATCGATCCAGAATGGCAAACATCTATCAGCAGCTCAGATTCGGTGAACTCGTCAATAGCAAAACGGGTGCTCCCCTTCGTTATGGAACGTTCAGTATCGGCATCTAGTTCAGAGCAGTAACGTATTTTGATAGATGATCTTACGTGCCATGGTTCTTGGGTGCTATATATTGGTAAGCCATTGGACTTTGAAATCAAGATGTTGGTGGAAGAGATATACGCAAACAGGGCGCTCAGGATGGAAACGAGAAACGAATGCTATGATTTACGGGGACTACATGTATAAAACTCTTCACAATCAGGGGTTACTTTGCTTTTTGCCTTTTGTTTTTATGTTTTATTTTTGTCTATTGGAAGGGAGTTGTCTGAGCCGTTAGTATTCTGTAAATTGCCATTATAAATAGTAAGACATCACTTAAAATCTCTTGCCTATACTTTATTTCCTCCTAGAGCCACTGACGATGTCCAGTCATAGCGCGTACTCATACATCACATAACCAACACCATCTACGAAGTGATCTAACACCATGAAAAACTTTATAATTAGTCAAAAGTTATACATAGTCAAATATCCCAGTGTGATATTACGTTGCTGTAAAGTCTAAAAAGCTGTAAACTATGTATGTCGTAGAGAGTTGGCTTTGGCTAGTCTCGGGAATCAAGATTAACAAGGGTCAGATAGCTAGGGTTTGGAAGCTTCAGACGACATGCCAGTAAGACGTTTATAGCTAACTTAAGTCTATATGAACTTATATCTCGAGATAGATATTGGGTTAAATTCTCTATCCCTGACTATTTTGCACATTTTCCCTAAAGATGAAATAGCCACTTTTCATAGACTAGTTAAAAAATCATCACACGAGAATAAACGGTGCTTTGTCATTAATTTTTGCTCGATAAGATAGAGCGACATGAGTATATAGTATATACAATTATAGAGTATCTATCTCTAGGGTGGTAGATTTGCCTCTATGCTCACTATGCTGCGCACCTTGGATAATATCTCTTGTGCTACTTCCTCAATCACGTGACGATCAAGTGTATTCAAATAAACGATCAGTATCTAATTTATATACCAACCTAGATCGTACTATATTTTATTTCTCATTTTGTATCTACTTATTATCACAAAGCACATCTCTTTCACCTATTCTATCTTTGTCTTCCCACTAATGACAACATGCTGAACAGGGGATCCAGGATAGACAGCATGAGAAGAGAAAGGCCGCCAAATTAAAACAGGAAGCGTAGCAATGACTTGAAAAGATCGTATGAGAACTGGAGGGCTTCCGACGCGGCCGTCAAATACACGAAGAGAGAATACAGCACGACCATGAAGTAGCCCTAGAACCGTATCGAAAGTTAACGTTAACAGAATTTCTCTACTATTGCTATGCTCTGAAGTTTCAAACTTTTGACATAGAAAGTCAAGAGGAATTACTTACATTAGGCGAGCCTAACTTGACTAATAATCTTGCACATCCTCTTCTTCTCAGCTAGATAATCTTTTCGGTCAGTATCTCAAGTTCCCCAACTTTTAGCAATGTCCTATTTCTCCAAAAGAAGCCCCGAATTAGCTGTGAGACACAAATAGTCATCTTCTCTTAGGATACTATCCAGAACTATGCTACACTTGCCATCGATATATATCTGCAGCAGATACACGATCGCAAACTAACGACAATGTATAACCGTGCTTTCGAATCTGTCGATTTTATCAACAACCCAAGAGTATTGACAATTGAGAGACGTGAAGAATGTGAAACTGCTGAAGATACAACCACAGGAGAGCACAACACGCATGTTGTAAGTGTCATAGTGTCTCTGGACAGTCCAGAGGAAGCCAATAATCTTGGCAGTGTAGACTCTTCTTCTTCCTCTCGCTTTAGGGAGAGTCCAGCCAAATCTCTTCTTTAAAATAGTTGCCGTTCGTCGAATTCCTCTAGTCCCAGCCATTCCGAAGTTGGCTATAATCATAGGGCAGGCCATGCCAAGACTAAAACTCTATCTATTACGGCATTTGTTTGCTGTCCAGTACAAGACAGCTCATAAGCTCCCTCCGTATCAGCTTAGAAAAGCTCTTGCCCTATTCTCTAGCTCAGGTCCATCCGTCTTCCATAGCATTATCACTGAACCTAGACTTGCTCCCTTTGATAACGAAACTGAGGAGCAGAAATTTCGTAGGGTCTGTCAACATATAGCTTGTGCTATAACGCAAGCTTTTCATTACATGACCGGCTTAGGGCTCAAGTATGGATACATCACAACAGGTCAACCATTTGTCTTTCTAGGTCTAGACGAATGGAACCCTCTTTCTCTCCATTACCATCTTTCTATTCCGTCTCAAGATATATCTGGAATTCCATTTCTTCTAAAGAAGACAGCCCCTAGGATCCCTAGACTATAACAGCACAAATTGAGAATACAAAGCAGACTCCAATTGCTCATGTTCTAACACTTATGCTTTTGTCTCTCGAACAGTCAAAAATGACACTCGGGAGATTCAAGCATTGAAATCTTGTGTTTGTTTTCTACCAAAACGCTACGAAGACCAGGTTGATAGTACCTCAACTCAACCGGGTCTATATTCAGAATTAGAGACAGCTTGAACATCCCTACAGCAAGTGGTAGTGGTGGCAGCACTGATAGAAGAAAGTGAAGTGGGAACCAGTTCTCTAGTCGCCCTCCGCTTCCCGAGTATTGTACACAATAATGTCTATACAGCCTGGTTCATGGCCAGGCGCTGGACCAATCCTGTCCAAATTGCCAATTCCACAAGGAAACGTCTACGGAGACTACGACAAATGACGACCAACACCCTTTGAGCCTCTCCGAGTTCTTAGAAGCCATTAAGGCTCAGATGGATACTAACCTGGATAATGGTTGTGAAGACTTGCATAAGCGTGGAGCTATTGGTGCCTTAGTCAAGCTTACAGCGTATCCATTTGGCTACACGCTAGTCGGCAAAGGCGTTGAGACAGACGGCCTGCCATTGCTTCAGACTGAGATCAACTCTTATGCAAAACTCAACCCTCTTTTTGACTTAATCAAGGAGTGTGGTGTTGATCATGGTGATGGCGAAGCTCGAAATATCCTTTACAACTCTCAGTCAAACAGTTCCATGATCATTGATTTTGATCAGGCTACGTCTAGAGAACCTCCATCATCAGTCAAGAGGGCATTAGACAATGACCACGATGGTACAGAACAGAAGCCTAAGTGGCCTTTTTGTCAGTGAACTTAGTATGAGTATGAGTAAGAAGATACAATATCTTACTTAATTTTTTACTTTTTGGTATAGACGATCTAAATAAAGCTTTGCTGGCTGATACAAGTCACGAGAACATTATATAATAAAGGTGGCCAGCGCTGACAATGATGATTGCGCCATCACCTAGCTATTCGAACATATAGAGGTCTAGTCTTAGGGATCATCAAACTCTTCATCAAGAATAAGCTTGGCAGCTGATGGTTCTCGAGGTAAGGCACAAATCCAGTCAATCTCGTAAGTGTCCTTACTTAGACACGATAAAGATGTCATGTTGAGAGGTGATATCTTCTAGGCTATCAATGAGCAAAAGATTCGGGGAAAATGGCATATAAGACAGGGGCGATAATGGAGAGGGAGATACATGTACATATAGTATGTAAATCGACTGACTCCTGTCGAAATGGTTTAATTATTAAGCATGGACGTTTTGTGCTAGCTCTCCGCGATCAGCTTATACGAATTTTTAGAGTTAGTGAGCAATAGAAGAGTAATGATTTACTTCAGAATAATCATCGATCTTCTTAATGCCGCTTATAAAGAAATTCTATCAAACAAGTATATATAGTAGAAATAAGGTTTTGAGTTATAGGGAGAAACTATTCTCAAATATGTCTACTGATTGTCAAAAAGTACAATGTGTAGACATCTTCATAGCTCTATAACTTCATAAGATTAATGCTTTAAAAAAAAAAGAAAAAAAAGAAAAAAAGGTACGTACTAAAAAGTAATTTTTCATGGAATGTTTCTTAAGGTTATAGATAGGGTCATGTATGTACATACCAACGTATCTCAAGCAATCGATTTTTGGAATTATATCAAGTCGGCATAACTTTTTCCAAGTCTGACGTTGCTACTACAACATCTGTAATACTATAAGAGACCTCTTCGTTTAAAGTAACTTGTTCCTCTTCTTTACTACAAAAGACGATCCAAGCGATCCCCAACCCTTGTTTTGGCTGTTTTGTCATGTTCGTGATCGACGTGTGACCGGGGGATGATTTACTTAGTGATAGGTGAAAACGGGGCCTTTTGTAAGTGTATTACGTAGAAGTAGTTCAAGGGTTCAAGAAGGCAAAAAGTTCCGAGCGGCTCCTTTCGTTCTAAGGCTCTTCTTCTGGCTTAAATCTTGGACAGGAAACGAATAATTTTAACTATCGTACTTGGCACGTCGATTATTTGGTTTCTCATTTAGGGTATAGAAAATCTACCAATCTGGATTGTGCGGATCACAGAACAACGACTTGTAGTAGGTCGATCGTACCAGAGAATTGATATCTATGGTTCATAGATAATTGTTAGTTGCAGACTTCATCATGAAGAGGTACAAACAAGATATGTCAGTTGACAAGATTTAGGTCTGGGAATTCATGGTTGTCTATTATAATAAGTAAGATAAGAGAGATATATACTAAGTGATATCAATAACTAGTTGTAGCGACATCGCTTAAATAAGCTTGTTTCTGACATATCTTCCTTTTGTTCTAGCCTTTACTACTGACTGCCTCTCTATGTATATCGTTGTCTTTTTCTGCTTGCTTGGTAAAAGTTCCCTTGAGACAGATCAGCGTAGTATTCGAAGGGGGCTTGTTCGATGTTACATTTTCTATTCTTCTTTCTCTACCTCTTAAAAGGGAGCCTATTTTGCCATGTATAGCTGTAGAGGCTTAATTAGCCCTTAAAAGATCGCGAAAAAGTGAAACAAAGTCAGAGCTGAAACGAGCCGGCAGTCGCAAGAACTCGGGGGAGCGCTGCTTCTTACTATGAAGCTTTTCTTTCCTAGCTCAAATATGACAGAACCAAAACATAATATATGTACGGTGTTGGTGATCTTGAGTAACTCAAGGAGTAACGACATGCTTTAACGATGCTTGAAACTAGTGACTAGGCTAGGCTTACTACCGTCACTTCTTGTTCGCTATTGTTTCTTGCCCTCATCCTCGTATAGCCGGGCCATTCTGTATGAGTGATCTCATATACTGCTTACTATATCTCACGATCTTGAAGCTGACATGCACAGAACACAGCCTCGATTCTTTGTCTCACAGAAAAAGATCTTCGCTCAAACAACCTTCTATCTTTCTTTTTTATGTGTTGCCGAGATCCGTGAAACTTGAACTCCAGAGGTGGCGAAGTATCGCCAAAGTCTGTCTGAAGCATTGTATAGATACCGCACGTGTAGGAAAATATTGAATAGCTATCATCATGGCTGAGGACTTTTGTCCCGCAAAGAAAGTTGAGTTGCAGGTGAGAAGCCAAGTATTCAGATAGAAGTAGATGAAGATGTCAGTATATATCAAACATTAGTGGTAGGCAAAGACAACGAAAACTAGTATCGTGACAGTGGATAATATATAGCATCATATCACAGTAGAACAAAAAAACACTTTGAGTGCAGATATCAACGCCAGTAATACAGCAAGCAACCTTGAATTCTGCTACTTTTTATCTACTTCAGTTTCTAGCAAGCTTGGAAACACAGCAGAGTAACAAGATGGGGGAAGGGGGGGCCTTCTTTCTAGTCAGCAAACAAGGTTATGAGTTTTTCGGCACTAACACCAAGCCTTTCCCTTGTCAGATGCCAGAATCGGACACCATTCAGAAGTTTTATATAAGTCGAGCTTCTCGTCGGCCTTCTAGACTCCTCTTGTTTGGTCTTTCCTCTCCACGCTGGTTCGCATTTTCTCTTCTCTTCTACTATCTTCACTTCACTTCTCTTCTCTCAGCCCTAGTGGCCTTTTTTTGTTTTTAACTTATTACTTTTTTTATATTCTCAACTATTCTTATTAATCTCGAACTTCTTCAGTCTACCTTTTGTTTTACTATATAATATACTCCAACCAACAACTCTGAACCTTTTTTATACCCTAAATCATCATCATGAAGGCCTCTATCTTCCTCTACGCCTCCGTTGCCGCTGCCCACGGTGTCGTGGTATCCATCTTAGGCGCTAACAACGTCACCATGCCCGGTCTATCCATCGTCGACGGCACACCTCGTGACTGTTCCTCTGCCGGCTGCGGCTCTCAAAAGGACACTTCCATCATCAACACACGCGCCATCGCCTCCGGCCGCGTCGGTCCCCTCGGCCGGACCACCGGCAGCGGCAACGTCGATCCAGCCATCAATGTGGCCAAGTTCATGGGTGGTGGCGCAGCTACCAACTCTTCGTCCGCAGCTGCGGGTAAAAAGAATTCCCGTCGTGCTAAGAACTCGGCTTCGAAGGGCGGCGTTCAGCTCGAGTCCCAAGTCGCCGATACAGCTGGCAAGGGTGCTACTAGTGGCTTGCCCACTGCTGCTGATGACGGCACTGTCACCCTAACTTACCGCCAGGTACGTTACTTGCACCCCTATGCTATATACCCCGAGATATATAATATATACTAACATGCTTACTTAGATCAACATCGATGGCGCTGGCCCTCTCTCCGCCTCCATCGACCCATCGTCGGGCGGCACTGACGCCGCTGCCTTCAAGACTGCCACTATCACACAGAACGTGCCCGGAACATTTGGTCTCGGTACTAACTCCATGACTGACTTCACCGTCACCGTTCAGATGCCGTCCGATATGACCTGCACCGGTACCGTCGCTGGCGTTAACAATGTCTGTATCGTGCGCGTGGCTAACCCTATTGGTCCCTTTGGTGGTTCGGCTGCTTTCACTCAGAGCACTGCGGCCCGCAGAAGATCGATGGAAATCGCCATGCTTCGCAAGTAATAGTAATCAAAATCACAAAGCAAAGACTTGGTGGAACAAATCTTCTCATGACGGCAGCTGGTACTTGCTTCTGAGTCGAAGATAGAAAGAATTCGGCGGGCTATAGCTTGGAATACTCTTGTGAAGATAGTAGTAGTAGAATGCGCTCCGTTAGCAACGCTCATCGGGGTTTTCTCCTGTATAATGACATCCTATGTATATATAAATATAAAGAATTGTGGCCAATCAGTCTTGAAGATAGTATGTATTGCAGGTTTCTGGTGAATGTGTCTACCAGTGGTATTTCAACAATTGAATGAAGAGAAAAACAGAATATAAGACAAGGGTAAAAGCAGAATGAGTAGCAAAGTATGTAAATCGACGATAGACCAAATCCCATAGCGACAGAAGAGACAATAGTAAGAAAACGCTGTAGAAAAACAAATGTGTAATGACAAAAATCAAATCAAAATCCCTTGTCGTTAGTGCGACATCCCAGAAAAAGAAAAAAAAAGCGTCTGTTCCATTATCTCAATCCTGTGAACGCCTGGTATAAAGATATAAAAAGAAAAAAAGAGTCCAACGAAGATCCCAATAGAAGAAGATATGCTATCCAATGCGTGGCGAAACTGTAAAGAAAAAGAAAATCAAAAAAAATCAAAGATCAAAGCCACCGAGGCAGAAAACAAGACAGAAAGAGGCATGGTTGTACTCGAGAAAACCCATCTCGAGTAGGTTGTGCGGAGACCCCAAAGATGATGTTTGTAAATTTCAAACAAAATAGGTTAGAAAAACAGTGAAGATGACAGGATAAAACTCGCTCTTTGATGTTGATGGCATTGACAAAGCCTCGACAATGACTCGGAGTCTAGTAAAATTACACCTGATGTCATTGATAGTGTTAACGACGTCTGTACAAAACATGTGTTAGTGCTACTTTTCCAACTCAAACTATTACTTGGCTGTAATACATACCCATAAACGTTCGATTCACGGCGCTCAGTCTGTGCATAGCTACGTCGCTTGGGTATCTTAAATACTCCAGATGAATTACGCCGAGCCTTTTCTTCAGCCCTTGCGATTCGTTCACGGCGAGCCTGGTATTTCTTCTTCATTTTTGAGCGATCCATGCCAAGAAGATCAAGCTCAAGGTCAGAAAGTTCGGATCCTGTGCTGTCAGAATCGTAGTAATTATCAACTCGTTTACGTTTAGCCGGGCGAATGGGCGTAATTTCTGGACTGAGGCTACGACTAGCACTCCGGTTGCGCATATTATGCTTCGGACGTTGGCCGTTAGTTGAAGGTCTACGTGGCATATCGACCGTCGACGACGATGATGTACGCGAGTGAGTCGGGCGACTATTAGAGCCCTTAGTTGGCGAGCGATTACTCGACTGTCTAGATATGCTCGATTTATCTCGACGGGCATCTTGACGTTGGCGATTGAGAGAACTGGAATTGTCTCTGGTTTCTGGGCGGCGAGGAAGATTATCGCAGTCTGGCGTTGGCTTATAACGATCTATTGTGCTCCGAATAGGAGTCGCAGTAGCAGACTCGGTCTTTCCATCGCGGCTAAATGGACGATCCTTGCTAGTCTTGATAGGCGCAGGCAATTCATGTCTGGGGGCCGGGAGGCTTCCACGGCGATCGGACTGAGTTTCACTCGTCCGCCACTTATCTTGGGAAACGGAAGGCTTGGAGAATGGAGTCTTCTTCGAGCCTCCATCTACGATCTCACCATCCTTTCTATCTCCTATTGTTCCAGCTGTTTTAGAAAGGGTACTTGTGTCTAAGGGTTGCTAGTGAAAATCTTACCTTGTTTGACGTCGCTGTCAACCATTGGAACGTCGTCATCGCCATTTGTGTGTTTGGATGGCGGCATGGCCGACTGTTGAGCACCCGATGAGGCACCGTCTGGTCGTTTCCAACGCTGTTGCTTCTCTTGTGGTGAGAATCCAGGACGGGATCCATTAGTCCGACCTCTGTGGTCGGACGTGATAGATGTGGTGGTTTGGGATAGTGACGCTGGTGGAGCTGACGGATGATTGAAATGTGAGGCGGCCACGCTCGGCGGAGGCTTTGCCGGGAGACTCGCAGGCTTGGCAGGCAAACTAGACGATGCAGGCGGAAGAGTGCGTGACTGGTTGCTGGAGTGGGATGCCCTGAGAGGTTGGGGGTGATTGAAGGGGATGGGAGGAAGATTGTGGGGAGCAGGTGCTCGGTAGTTGGGCAGACCAGGGGAGCCGACCGGCATAGAAGATACATTGATGTTTGACGACATCACCGAGGAGTAGGGAGCAGGGTAGGGAAAGCTAGGTAGTCTGGCAGGATATGGCTGAGGATACTGAGTGTAGCCACCCACGTTGATGTTGTTTTGGCCCATTGCGGGATGCGGGGTCAACATAGATTTAGAGGATGATTGGGCTGACTGCGAGTCTGTCTAGAGAGCAAGTCGAACAAGGCACAGAAGCGACTGGCGATCGAGAGACGGTTGAGTGTTGACTGGCCGGTAGCCTAGCTCAAGGTCATGTTAGTTGCCGTAATAGGCAGTGTGGTGGGTGGGAAGGATGGCAGGGCTCAGGATAGTAAAGATAAGGATGTGGATAGCTTGACAGGAGTAGTAGCATCTAGTAGCATCTAGCAGGTAGAGAGGGCGCTACTACCCACTGCGACGCCTAGGGATGGCGATTGGGGATTGGATAGAGAGCGATGGCCTACCAAAGTTGGGCGACTTTACAAGAACTGGCGCTTCTAGCGGCCTACAATGAGCCCACGCCAGTATTCCTGTGCGGCGAGGTCCCGAGGAGATTTGCGCCGGCGGGGAGGAATGGAAGAAAACTCCGGGCCGATCGCTAAGCTTAGAGGGGTGCGAATAAACAGGAAGAAAGTCAAGGCCACTTGCGAGAAGAGAGGCAGGGATAGACGGGCAGTTACACCAGAAACGGTACGGTATTGGATAATGAATAACGATGGCGACAGGAAAAGATGTGAACGATATTGGATGCTATGGTGGGAAAGCGATACAAAGGTAGAAAGTGGTGGATGAGGATAAGAGATGCAGCGTGTTGGAAAGTGACGATGCGAAAACGAGTCGTGTCAGCGGCATAAATAAAGTCCTCGAAAAAGAAAGAAAGGCAGAATAACAATAGTGCTGAATGGCACTACTAGCGTGGGCAAGGCTGACAGCACAGTTCAATAGAGAAGTGGCAAATGGGCGACTAAATTGCAGTTCCCGGTGATCAGTGAGCTCTAGTGAATCACGCAGCAGTGCAGCAGCAGAACGAAAAATAAAATAAAGGCCGCCTTTATAATCTTAGCTAGGCGCGGTTCTAGAGCGGAATCCAAGGCGCAAGCAAAGAAGACTAGAAAACAGACTATAAAATCGCGAGCGTGTTCTTCTTGTTCTGCTCAATGCAACGCAGCGCAATTCACAGAGGCAGCAGGACAACAGCTAAACCCGGTGCTTTTTTTGCCTTTTTGCTTGTTGTTGCAGTAAATAGTGCTGCCGATTAGGCGAGCAGCGTAGCAAAGCAAGATCAAGTGATCAAATGGCAATAACAACAAATGCCAGTCAATCCGGCGAGAGACAGGTCACGGAGATGCCAGGACTGTGGCCAGAGCGATAAAGCCGGACAAAAAAAGATGCGAATTCCCGGGACTGGCACCAGGAGAGAAAAAGAGAGAATAATTGGAAGAGGCGTATAAGCCGTACAAAAACGAACGATGCAAAGCGAAAAACAAATCGAGGGCTTCAATTGAAGACGCTGCAGCAGACAGACAAGCCGTAAAAATAATGCGATGCGATCAGTGGAAAAGATGGAGCGTATGCTGGGGGAAAAAGAGAATGCAGTGCAGGGTACTTTAACTGTCTAGTTTTAATTCTCTAGTCTATTAAGAGCCCGTAACCCTATGGAGCTTTATTCGTACTGTGTGCAGACCCCGAAGACCACGGTGCCGAATAGAGTATTTCCACTGACCGCCCAATTGTGCTGCGCCGGCAGAATACTGGTTAAACAGTAAGCAGTAATAATACTCTCAATTCACGTGTCTAACCATGGCTTTTGTTCTGACGGGATCAAGAAAGTCTAATTGCCAACTACGTCAGATTGGGCTGTCTATGCACTTATAGTACGGCCAGTGGGCAAAGTAAAAATACCAAAAAACCGGCGGGCTTGTAGAGCAAAAAAGCAGGGCATCCTATACAAAACAGTTCCTCTACCCAGTAAAAGCGTCTTCTAGCCTCTGCAATGGCACGCCTGCCTGCAGTGTAGCCGCTGATCGGATTTATCTAATTCCATGTGAGATCTTCATTGGAAAATCGTCGATAGATTGCTCTAGCCGCACAATTTCGCAGCTCGATAAATGGTCTGACTTTGTGTGTGCAACTGTTTCTGTTCCCAACTATGCTCTCGACTACCACCACAACAACAACAGCAACTGGCCGACTTTGAATGCTTCCCGCGAATTGAAGGAAAACAAAACAAGATCCAACGCTTTCTATTTAGTCACCAACGCAGTGTTTATTTTTGGTGTTTTTATTCTATCCTTTTTTTTCCTTTGCCATCTCCATTTCCGCTCCTTCTCGATGATCATGTCGCTTCTCCCACTACGCTCCCCACCATCAATCATCGTCGACGCCTATCGCTGCCGTTGTCGCAAAGAATCTGCTTCCTGACACATCACCACCTCTAACCTTTTTTTTCCTCATCGAAATCTCTTCACTACCGCTCACTCTCTAGCCAGCCGACACCCGAGATCCGAGATCCAACTCTCTACGATTGCTTTATTTACAGTGCTACGTTTTACAGATTGACGTCTCAAGACAATTCTTTAGTGAAGGAACAAGCCGAAAAAAAGCTTTCTTCATCTGTCCTGCCGCTGTCATCACGCCTGTGCCGTTATAGTTCCTGCTAGGCACACCTATTCCTTAGCTTCGGGACCCTGTGCATCTAGCTATTTTTTCTAAACCTTGATACGGCCTGACGTCTCGCCGACTACACCTCGACCCTTCGCCCACCAACGCCGCTTCGGCCCCTCCCTCGATCACAATGCCTGGTCTTCCCAGTACGTGCCTTTCTCCGTATACCATTTGATATCCGCCTATGACTCACATGATGTCTTTCCGCTTTGTTTAGCTTCGGTCGACCTTGACGAGTGCATCGCCCGTCTCTACAAGAAAGAGCTTCTTGCCGAGTCTGTTGTTGAGGCTATCTGCGCAAAAACGAAGGAGCTCCTTATGCGCGAAAGCAATGTCGTGCATGTGAAAGCACCAATTACCGTGGTTGGCGATATCCACGGCCAATTCTACGACCTTATTGAGATCTTCAAGATCGGAGGCTATTGTCCAGATACCAACTATCTCTTTCTTGGTAAGCCCTTTCGTCATTTTCTAGCGCATTTATATCTATTTCCGCAGGCTAACATACTTCTGATCCCACTAGGTGATTATGTTGACCGTGGCATGTTTAGCGTCGAGACCATTTCGCTACTAGTATGCCTAAAGCTTCGATACCCGAACCGAGTACACCTTATCAGGGGAAATCACGAGTCTCGAGGCGTCACGCAATCTTACGGCTTCTACACCGAATGTTCACGGAAATACGGCAGTGCAAATGTGTGGCACTACTTCACAGACATGTTCGATTTCCTAACGCTGAGTGTCGTGATCGACAACCAAATCTTCTGCGTGCACGGCGGCTATCGCCTTCCATCCACTCAATTGACCAAATCAAGGTCATTGATCGCTTCAGAGAAATCCCACACGAAGGGCCAATGGCTGACCTAGTCTGGTCAGATCCAGACGCCGAAAAAGACGAATTCTCTTTGTCACCACGCGGTGCCGGCTATACATTTGGCGCACAGGTCGTCAAGAAGTTCCTCGCCGTCAATAACATGTCACATATCCTGCGTGCTCACCAACTCTGTCAGGAAGGCTACCAAGTTCTCTATGACGATAGATTAAGCACGGTATGGAGTGCGCCTAACTACTGCTATCGGTGCGGTAACATGGCCAGTGTGTTGGAGGTCAAAGACAACGGAGAACGGTTCTTCAATGTCTTTGCAGCAGCTCCGGAGAACGATATGCATCGGGATATGATACCGCAAGGTATGAACAACAATAATAAAGGCCCAGATGCTCTGCCTGATTACTTCCTATAAGGTGCATATATACTATTTTCGATCTTCATTTTTCAGATATCACGTCATATACACATAGTTAATATATATGCCCATGTTCATGCAATCCATATTCTTGTATTTCCAAAATGAAAATCGGCTTGTTTAATAATGTGCTTCTTCATAGTGGTATGATATACTAACAGCATTTGTATAATAATGACTAGTCTATCTACTTTGATACATACATAGACATTCTTTGTGGTCATAACGTAAAAATCAAAACAAATATCGAAGAGAAACTTTATAATGAAGACTTGAAAGACTTATATACTCAGATTCACCGCACCTAAGGACGACAAACAATGACTGGTGCTATCACTACACCACCTACACCATTATACTAGTTCCTAGTCGTCAAACTACTTGCAGGCGGCTATTTTTAAATAGGGAAGCCCTATGCGAGCGTTGATGCTGTCTTGCCTTGGTCTTTGCATTCCTCCTTGGTCCAACAAGGGTTCACAGAGAAGCAGAGAAACACAGCATGAGTTTCCCTTGATACGAGGTAGAAGTGAATATCATGATGAGCAGGGAACCTTGACATATATCATAAAACACGACTCGCTAGGGCGGGGTCATCGAGGGGTATACAGTAGTATCAAGATATAGAATATATATCCTTTAGTTTTGGTTCTTGTCACTATCGTAGTAACTAGTAGCACTTGACATAGAATAAAAAGGAGGAGGCGGTGAGGATTTTTGTTTTTCAAAGTGGTGCTGATGGTAATAGGAAAAAAAGTATGGTTAAGAAAGTATTTATAACCAAATATAAGAAAAAAAGCAAGAAATATGTTTTATCATCAACGCCGAAGCGTGTAAAAAGGAGGGGGTATTATAAACGTTTGAAAGACTTAACAGTTTGACATGACAAAGAAACAGAAAAAAAAAAGAAGAGGATAAAAACGAAATGAGACAACGTCGTCATAGAAGGTCTATGGCCGGATGAAAAGGCTTATGATGGCTTAAGAAATATAGCACACCCATAGGCTCGGATGACTGGAGAATGTCTATGTCGGAGCAACATTCAAACCAAGTGATTCTTAAAACCGTCCCATGCCTTCTTGTTTTTTCTCTTCTTTTCTTGAGTCTGTTACTTGCTTACCAGTCCTTGGTGATGTCAAAGCTCCACTCGAACTCCAGGTGCTTATTCTTGTCGTCGTCAACGAAGGAAGAGATGGCATTGTAGTGGCCACGAGCAATCATGCCACTAGGGGCCTCCTCCTCTTGGACTGTGAATATGTTAGACAAAGTGATATCTTAAGGGGGGAGTAGCTGTTAATAATCGCATTAGGGGGAAACATACAGCGCTTAGTATAGATGGGCTGCTTGTCGGTATTGGGAGCGTACGAGCCCTAGAAAAAGAAAGACACATGTTAGTTTGGATGTTTCGAAAAACGGTTGCCTCGTGATGATAGACGCAGGAGAGGCGGCGAAAGAAGACATACAATCATCTCAGAGTCCTTGGACACACGGATACCCTTGCGCTTGACGACCTGAACGTAGTGCAGGCCGCTAAGAATCTCGTGTTGGACCTTGAAGCTAGCAATCATGGTGAACTTGACGCCCTCCTTAATCTTGAAGGGCTTATCCTTCATGGTGACCTCGCTGCCGGGAGCCGATAGGTCGATCTTAACGGGAGGCTGACCCTCTGACTCCATGGTCAGGGATAGGATGATGCAGACACGGGGTCGCTAGAGTCAGACAGGTCGGCACCGCCACCCAGACCCAGAGACTGCTTGTAGCGCTGGAGAGATTCATCGTTGGCATCTGTACAAAGAAGGGGGAGCGGTTAGTTTTGATGATTGGTCCTGGTAGTGGCATGTATATAGCTATGGGCGTAAAAAGCTAGCTAGCCAGTAGCAAAAGTTAAGCTTGGTGGCCCATGAGTAGAGAGAGCTTGGTAAGCCAGTGACATAGAACAGGCTTAAGCTTGCTTGTTTGTAGCCAGCTTCCATTTGAGTATGACAAGGCTGGATACGGGAAAAGGGACTAAAAGCCTCGTGAGCAGTATCATCGCATGGGGAGTAGCAACGAAGAGGCGTGAAAAAAAGGGACGGGAAGAAAGAAGGACATACCCATCTCCTGGTAGGCAGCTAGAGACTGCTTGGGCTGAGAGAGCTTGTAACCCTGGGTCTCATCGGGCATGGTTTCATCTTCGTGGGAAGCCATTGTGAATAATGCGTATATATGTCTCTATATAAAAGGTCGTGAGAAGGGCGGTGGGATAAATGATGACGGATGGCCGTCGAAAAGGTCGTTGGACGTCGAGAGATTCCGGGGCTGGTGCAGATAGCAGGTTCCAGAGAATTGGGAGGAGAGCAATTGGAGGAGAAGAAGGAGGAGGAAGAATAATAAGAAGGGGAAGAAGTAAGAAGAAAAGGAAAGAGAGAGAAAAAAAAAGAAAAAAGAAGAGCGAAAAAATCAGGGAGTAGAATAAAGAGAGAAGGCTGAGCTGGCGTTCGTGGAGGAGGGAGGCGGGGATGGATCCAAACCGTTGTGTGGGTGAACAGTACAGGAAGAAGGAGGGACAGCTTCTCTTAGATCAGGCTAGTGTTTCCAATGGTCAAGTATGTATTAACAGCTAAGCTACAGTTTATCGGGAAAGGGGAAGAAAAAAAGGTTTCTACAAGAGTCTCTGGTCTACTGATAACTGATAATACCAAAACTGTAATCATGCACTGCGGGATTCGTTCGAGTCGGTCAAGAACAAAGCGTCTAGAGGGGAAAAATGGAGGGGGTAAGCAAGAGCAGAGAAAACAAAAAAAAAAAAAAAAAAGACAAACCCGGTATAGCTAGTTTGCAATGTTGCTTACTATAGAACAGCAGCACATAGAACAATGGGCGTACCCACTATAGTTGTAAGCTATGAAAGCTATGGTGGAGGCTTCTGTCCGCTGATAACAGGATAACAGGAGAGCCTCGCGATACAAGGGGAGACAAGCGGGCCATGCAACAAGGCTTGTAGAAGAAGAAGTCACAATGGGCGAGTCTGCATGTGCCTAATATAGTTGTAAAAACATGCAGTGATTTTTCTTTGCACTACTCTTTCGTCTTTTGTCCTTCTTGTTTTTTTTAACTCGTAGGCCAATAATAGGACTTAGTCGGCTTTACTGACATGAAGACTATATGAGCCGCCGTAAGAGATCGTATGAGACGGCGCACACACACATAACGAAATTTAAGTCTTTTGACAGATATCCCCTCCATCAGACTTCCGTTCACTTCTATCGCACGCACTGTGCTGGTCCGGCAATGCTTTCTTCTTTGTGCTCATTAACCGACCGACCGGCTTGCATGACGTTCAGTAAGGGGAAGTATGTATCCCAAGTCTTGCTTGGCCACCCATATTCAACCCACATGGAGCTAGGCTTAGCCTCAAAAATACTACCAGCCAATAAAATTGACCTGTCTAACATTGTTGCCGTTGCTCCCGCTCTAGATCTGAGTGGCAAGTACATTAAGAACGAGACGTTATCATTGATCGATCATAGCTACTTGGTGCAAAGTCCTCTTATCAGGGTTGGATCGTTACTTGAAAAAACAAGTCTAGGTGCTAGTTAGTTCACCCCTATTATCTAAGCTGCAGGTAGTTAGCTAGCGGTATACTTTCTACCGAGATAAAGTCCCAGATTTTCTTCACCGAAATCGATGCTATTGCTTTACATTTTCTTTCTCCTGTGGCTCAAAAGGATATAAACAGAAACGTGTTACAGGTTTGTCTGCTGTCCCGACAAGCAAGGGGGCGGCTATTGGATAGTTCTCTTCATGTTTAAATAATAAGGTAGAAAAGAGAGGGTGATAAGACGTCACAAAAGTCACAGCCTTCAGAAGCTTTCCCTTTTAATGCCAAGTTGCAAGTTTGGACACAGTTGTTCTCTTTGGTTATTCTGTTTTGTCTGTCGTGTCCTCAGACCTTCTTCAGCTCAAGAATCTTGATAGAGCCAAGTCCTCCTCTCCTCCCCCTGTCTAACATGACGGGCGGGAGAAATGGACAGGCCATATATTCATGACGATGAGAGCTGGAGCTGTGTCTGTCTATATGCAGCTCGTCGCACAGTCTCGCTATATCAGACACAGCAATAAGAGGTATATCTGAGGTTGCGTATAATATAGTACATGGCATAAATCACTGCATAACCGCCAGTCATAACTTTGGCGCGCCCCCCTGTTGTTACTTGATAGTACGACAAGCAATATCCCAGGCCTGTCGTCAATAGCAACCGACCTATTATTGGTCTCCACTGAGTAAAAGACAAAAGGCACTCTCATTTCTAGCCAAAAATGTCAAGGATAGCTCTGTTATGAGAGAAAAGAAGGGATAGGTCTAGCCTGAGTGCACAAAGACAGGCCAGACCCCCGTCTATTCTGAGATTCTCCCCAACCAAAAATGGTTGCTAGCAATCCTAAAGTAGAAATGTTTTTTTTTCTCTTTCATAACATTGGGTTTTCGGAGTTTGGACCGGGGCTTGTATGAGAAGAAGTAGTAGATTTTCTTGCTGAGCCTTTCTTCGTGGTGTGCATTGTCAAAGCTGTGATTTCTACGCTTCCATATCGGATATGTCAGCGCCACAAGTCCAATACGATCAGATGAACGAGGGCTCTTAGCAGGGTCAGCTGCATGAAGGCAACACGCAGACATCAGTAGTGTAATTGTAATTGTATCTGTATAGTATACAGATAGACTGTACTGTGTGTACAGCATGGAACAAAGTACTCAGAAGCACCAGCCAGACAAACAGACAAACAGACAGGCAGAGAACGAGGATTCATGTGGGTGAGAGAGCTTGCATCTATGGCACTAGAAGCCCCTCAGAAATGCAGCGGCACTTCTAAGACATGCATTAGTTGCACGTATTATGTATGTATAGAATGCTAACTTGCACATTAACAGGCTAATATTCGTAGGACGATGGAATCGATAATATCGTGGGCGTTTCCAGACATCTAGACCGAAAAAGTAATTATAATCTAATTCAATCTTATCTTATTCCATAATAAAAAGGCACAGAGCATCTATTCTCATTCTGTTGGGCGTCAAAAGAGCTTCTCCAATTTCCGCGGCAGTAGAACCCAATAAAATCAATGAGAGCACTGATGGTGAACAAAATGGCTGTGCCCTCGTTTCGCGGCGGGGCCCAGCCAGGAATAGCCTAAGGGAAAACTCAGGCCAAACCTGGGAAAGGGTAAGGCAAAGAAAGGAAGGCTATATGCAACCCTAAAACCTGGACAAAATAAAGGCACATGTATAGAACTCTGAGGACAAAAGATGAAGTAAGAAGTACAGATGAACCTTGCCCTATCACTAAAATAGGCTATAATTATTTTCTTTTCAGCTAACTACATAGTTAACTAAAATTTGCTCACTGATTCATTAGAAGAAGAGCAAGATGATGCAAAATCTATACCAATAGTACTATAATGGAACATTATAAATATATGAGTACAGGAAACAGAGAAATGGTATTAGAGTTGTAGAAACCATAATTACATAGATAAAAGGGCTTATTTTAGACGATATCAATGTATATCTAGTAATTAGTGGAGCTAAGAATGAAGAAAAGGGAAAGCGAAGTCCAAGATCAAGAAGAGAAGTACAAATACTCAGAAATAATTCAAAATGCAGCTAGAAACTGTGGCAAGTGTAGAATAGTAGAAATTGAAAGTAAGGTAAACATGCTTACTATAGTTAATATTTGTTAATACATATATTGCTAATAGTGTTATCCAGAAAATGCACTCAACATTTTCTCAATATGTCCCCAAGTCCAATTTAACTCTAAATTCAGAAGTAGGAACTTCTAGAAAATAAGAGGCCTGAAGATATAAAGAGTTTAGATAGAAATTGTAGTAGTAGGAGGTATAGTAGGTAGTCTACTAATATAGGAGGGATATAATGATCCTTGCATCTTTACCAAAATCTCTTAAATGGCACTGAATTTCTACTATTCTTATCAGGTTGAATTTCCTTCAAGATGATTAGATATAAGAGAGAGGTGGCTTAATAACTTCTAGATTTATATAACTAAGTCATACCGAATCATGGTATTAAAGACATCAAGATGTGAAATAGAAAAACCATAACTGTTGGAATTATTTTTAACGCTCTCTCTTAGCAGTTTCTTACGACTGGGCAGTACTGCACCTCAGGGTTACTCCGTGTGGCAGCACTCATATATCATTACTACCCATCTATTATGAACATCCTCTAACTAGTTTCCTTTGTCCCGTTTCAGTCATTTAGTAGCTTAGTTGATTAAGAGAATTGACTACTGTTTTCCTTTACTACAGTTTTGTTGCAAACGATACTGGCCTTGACTGTCTTCGTTTACGAACTTCTCTAGTTTTAAGAGATATTACTTTAGAAATGCATTAAGTCCACCCAAAAAGAGAAATTTCTAACTAACTAATTAGTATCTTAGGATACCGAGGTGCTACATAGTTATTAGAGCTCCATTTCCACCTTAATACAAATGAATTTAAAAAAACTAGTTTTCAAAAACTAGCTATGTCAA
>RHDR01000367.1:0-30939 GCA_009806295.1 Davidsoniella neocaledoniae
ACCCAACCCAAGTCGCCATCTTTGCTTCTTTTTGCTTTTGGTTCCTGTTGCCCTTGCTTCCCGATTCATGTTGTAGTAGCATCCAAGACATAAAAGAAAGGTATAAAGAAATAGGTATAATAGAAAAGAAAAAAAAAGAGAAAGAAAAGAAAAATATTGGAAATCGGTAATGTATGTAATGATTGGTTATATCAACCGTGGAGAACAAAGGAGACTAGAAAGGAGAAAATATACAAGTGGGAAATGATGAAGAAATGAGGAGCAGTGTCTTCATATGCTCTTATGCGTGATAATAGCCGCCATTGTCAGTGGGATACGATGCATATTGCACGTCCTTGGTGGTATATCTCTGGGCTTGCGCAATACCGGGATACATTGAGTAATCGTAATGTGTAGTCGTCGTCGCTGTGTAGCCCGACACAGCCGGAGACCCATGGAACACACCCATGTGATCTCCGCTGCTAGCACCACCACTGCGGCTGCCACGCGGGAAACCACTGGAGACATACTTGACGCTGGATGTTGGAAAGCCATCGTCTGGAGTGCGAGGGGAGTGTTTATGATGGCGCTTGGGGATTGCGCCGCTACCGGCGTTCATGAAGTCTGGATCCATGGTGGCCGAGCGACCGAGTTTTGGTGGCGAGTGGTACATAGACGACATGGAGGAGGGTGAGAACGTAGCACCACGTGTCATAGAGGGCTTGTAGAACTCATCCTCGACAGCGTGGACGGTCGAGGACTTGCGATGACTGCTACTCTTCTTAGGTGAGTCTGCCGACATACGCCGTCTCCGCTCTGATGCGGTGTTTACAGGCTCAGCGGTACTGCTTCCACGCTGCTTATATTGCATGTAAGAGAGGGCGGTATCTATTTGTTCTTCAACTTGCCCCTCGAGCTGTTCGTAGGGGTTTTTGTCTGCAGAGTCAGTGTGGCGTGGGGCTGATTGTGAGCGTTTCTCCTTGCTGCTACTGCTTGATTTTTTCTTGGATAGTCTAGGGCTGCTAGGTTTAGCGTAGTCCTCATCGTCTGAGAGGTTGTGATCTGGATAGCGCTCCTTCTTGGACTTGCGGTCTGAGGCCTTGGTGCGCGTGGCCTCGTACGACTTCTTTTCGTACTGGCGCTTGGTGGCCTCTTTGTTGCGAGCAGCAGCAGTCTTTTCCTTGATCTTGTCGGTAGCTCTGCGCATATCCTCGTCCTGCTGTTCTAAGCTTTGCTGGGCCATATTTTGCTTGTAACGCTCCTCCTCACGAGCCTTGGCCGCTTCTTCAGCTTTGCGTTTTTGACGCTCCTCCTTTCTTTTTTCATCAACACGGCGCTGTTCCCGCTCCCGCTCACGTTCGGCAAGCATAGCAGCGGTCTCGGCATCCCGACGGTCTGCTTTGCGGGGGGTCTTTTCGTAGCTGGATTGACGACGGCCGGCTGATGGCTCGGCGTGCTTGAAGTAGGATTCTTCGGGGAACGACTCTCCACGCAATGGTGAGTGGTCGGTCTTGCGCGGCTGTTTAGCTGAAGAGTAGCTGGAGCTATACATTTCAGGTGGCGGGGCGGTGCGGACATTGTATGAGTATGGTGGCGGCGAGCGCATCTGGTACGCGTACTCGGCGTTGTTGTTGCTTGAGCTACCCATGTTCATAGAGGCCATGCGCTCGGCAATGATCCGAATCTTATCGTCATATTTAGCCCGCTTGGTGGCATCGCTGAGGGTCTCATAGGCGGTTTGAACGCGCTGGAACTCTTCCTGCTTGACGGCTTTGAGACTCTCGTTGGGCTCCTTGTCGGGATGACACATCAGGGCCTTTTTCTTGTAGGCGGAGCGGATCTCGGACGCTTCTGCCGTCCTAGAGACGCCCAAAACCTTGTAGGGATCCTGCAATGGTGCCATGTTGGGTGAGATGCGGAGGGTTGGGGTGGCTTGTAGAAGAGAAAAAAAAGAGGGGGTATGAGCGGAAGATAGAGATTTGTTATGATGTCGTGATGATAAATACACCAAAAACAATTAAAATGGCAACTACCTGCTGATATAAAGCGATAGAACTGGCGCGAATCACGTAGTAAGTCCGAGAGAGGAAGCCGTGGTGGCAGAATAAAAATTTGGTTGTTGCTGTTGGACTGGCGGGCTCTCCTAACGTGAGCTGTGGCTGTTTCTGTAGATTGGCGGTGGGCTATCTACGCGTAGTTTCCGTTCTAAAAAAAGAGAAAGCAATAGCGACGAAAAAAATAGAGGCGATGGGATAATAAACAAAGAAAATGAAGCTAAAGAAAACGATTGTGAGGTGATTGTTCTGGTGTTCTAATGATTGCCCACTAGATACCGTGATCGATTGAAATTTCAAAAAAGTTAAAGTGGCAGGTCAGCGGCGTTTGTAGTTGGAATTGAAGCCGCTAGCAATTGGCAACGAGGCATGAAAAACGAAACAAAAAAAACGGAAACAAAGGCGGCGTCGGTGCCAGAGAAGATTGATCCGGCTTCGGCAGAGTCAATGAAGTCGATTCGATGGGATAATGGGTGGCCGTGAGGACTCGATATTGTGGTTGTAGTCGTGGTGAAAGACTGTTATGGCATGCAATCAGAACATGAAGCGAGAGGTTCGCTAGAGTTGAGGAGCAAAGCTAGAAACAGAAAAACAACAAGAAGTATAAAAACTGAAGGGGGGGGAGACAAAGAGTGGCCAGGTTATAAAACTGAGGAGGGTGGGATATGGAATGCTTATATGTAGTATGGAGCTTATTTCTACACGATAGCGGAAGCTGCAGTCAAGGCGAGTGGGATAGAGCTGCGCACAGAGCGGATAGTGGTGCGATATTGGTCTGCTGGCCCTGTAGCGTGTTGCTACAGACGGCTGTGGGTGCTGGAATGCCCACTGTAATGCTGGATTCTGCTATAATGGTAACCGAAGTACAACTGGCGCTGGGTAAGGCGTGCCAGGGGGTTTATTCCAGGCACGGCATCACCTGTAGGTACAGCGAACAGGCGGGTAGACAGGCTGTGCCAGCTACATAGCACCCAGTAACCAATTAGCATAGGAACCAGTATTGGCAAGCACATCAGTAAATCAGTTGCCTTGGCAGATCACAGGAACCAGCAGTCGACAAATGGATTTCCCTTCCTTTCCTCTCATTGCTCATAATAGGCATACTACATATGTATGTACAAGTGATTATGATGAATTATTAACTCATCAAGTCTAGAGCAAGAAACAAAGACAGGAGGCCGTGCGGGCATGTGAGGGGAACCGTATCAGAGAGACAGGAAAACGACTATGACGACTGTCCCTTCTGGGATCTCTTGAAAGCAAAGCCACACCCAGTTTTATCTCGCCCAGGGATCTTTCATCTTCTTTTCTTTTCTGCGCACTTTTAGTCAGTGATTGCTTGAGAGTCTGATTTGTTATGAAGCACCAGAAGAAACCAGCAAAACAAGATTATAAAAAAGCCGTGCCATGTTCTACTATGCCTCGGCATTTATATATCTCAGCATGCTTTGTAATAGAATACTTGATATCAATAAAAGTGACGAGATGGCCGCCTGCTGAAGCGAAGCGATCATCGAAGGCCAGAGAAGGCATTCGTCTCTTGTTCTTTTTTTTCCATCCACTCTATATTTCTTCGGCCTGCCTATTTGATTGTTTGCCTGTGAAAACGCATCAGGGACGCTGCAGATGCAAGGAGATCAAAATGCGCCAACCCGTCGAAGCTTCTTCTTGTTCTTCCTTTTGCTGAGGTGGTAATATAAACTTGAGTACATCACTTTTTGGCTATCTGATGAAAAGTATGACTTTACAGATATGTATGTGCTTGAGCGAAAAAAAATAGCCTATAAAGTATCGGTACCATAAGAAGCTAAAGCAGAAGCTTCTTAGCATAACTGATATTTTGCCACTCTTTGTTATCCTTTTTACCGCTATTGGCACTAAGAATATCAAAGAGCCGCTCTAAAGCTCCTTTTGTTAGAGGCGGCGAATTTCTTCTAATAGCTAGTTGTAAGCAAGCTCGAGACTGGGCCAAACAACTGAGTTAGCCGAGACCCAAAACCCCCCAAGAAGCTGAAGCAAGGCCTTCATAAATGCGGCAAAAGAGAGGCAAGCCTTTTTCAATGTTTATTGCCTGAATTTGTCTCTTTTGGCCATCTTGTAATAAGCAATTATGTTTGTGGACTTAACCATGATTACACACTCTTTATTCATGACTAACTATGACATCCGCAACGTACAGCAGACATTCCAAGACAATAAGCAAACGTTTCTGGCACATCAGTGAGCCATAGACTATATAACTATAAACGAAATATTCGAGTCTTACTAAAGGTGGCTATAGCATATCGTCAAAAGATACGTTGCAAGGAGGGAGAATGGCTGCCTAAGATATCAAGTCAAAGTGATATCATGGCGTGAAGAATAACAAAGTTCACATGATATTCACAGTATAGAAAGAGAGGACGAAGAAGAAACAAGCAGAATGCAAGGCAAAAGTTATTGACTTGTTGTCAATCATACGAAGAGAAATGCAAAAAAAGATGTTGGACGTTGTAGGCGCATAATTAGTACAAATATATACATATATACAATCTATCTGTTGTAGGATGTCAAGCTAAACTTGACCAAGGCAAAGCTTGTAATGATCCTTTCTTTTCATCTTTGTAAGCTAGAATAAAACGGAAAAACAAAATGGGAGACTAGATAAATTCATCATTAAAAGTAGCCAAGAACAGTAATGATAATATATGATAATACGACACATGCGATTAGTCGCTATTTTGTATACAAGTACATATTATAGGTCAACGACAAGCGAGTTGATGTGATTGGCGATGAAGTAGTTTATTGGTGGCCACACCATGTCCAATCTCGAGGAGAGAAGGCAAGAAAAATAAAAAGAAGGACAAAAGAAGGAGGGAGATGATAGTCTTGTTCCATGACCTATTCTCATACTACAAGACGGTTACCTAAATCTACATCTATATTTACAGCTATTTTGTATGGGCTATCCTCGATACCTCCTTCTCGTTTTCGCCTTGATATAGTTGCTCACATGAGAAGCCATCGTTGATACTAGGAATATAGAACATATAAAACATATAATTTCTTATTTGCGTGGTGCAGGATATGGGTGTGAAAGGTAACGATGTGACCACATTATCCCAGTCCGTGATTTCTCTAATTTGATAGACTTAACATCACAAGGTCTCTTGCTGTTTCTTGGTGTGCCTTTCTATACATGTATATACATATATATGTCTATGAAGAGGTCCCTGTCTCTTCAAAGACCAGGTTAGGTCTGTTCTGTTAACAATCACATATAAATATGGCGGCAAGCCATAACAAGCTCTCTTTCACTTTTGCTATTCTCCTTCCCCTCTCCTGGATCCCATCCTACTCCCTCTATAAGTCCATCCGGCTCCTCTTTCATCCCCTCCTTCTTCAAACTCATAGTTAAAGGATGGGGGTAGACACAGAGGGAGGAAAGAAGAAAGAGTTACCTCTCACAATTTCTTATAGTTGGCATCTTTCGGGGATCTTCTCAGCTTCTTTTGGTTCTAATAGATTTTACAAGTCAGGAATAAAGAAGAAGAAAAAAAGTCACTAGAATCCTTCAACTACTAGTGGCATTCCGTAGATTTCAGGCCAAAGGACAGGTCAAGTCGGGCATAAAAAAGAGCTCGGATAGAAGAAATCAAAGACTCGGGCTGTGCTTTGTCACATCTTTATAGTACATAGTTCTGTAGAATAATAGCAGGTAGTTTAATCCAAGCTAATGAAAATAACAAAAACCTAAGAAACGTAGTATTCACGGCGCTAGCCTACAGTATAGAAGCATGGCTTGCATGAATATAATGTATATATCGTGTATAAAAGCCGCGTTTTTGTTTTTTAGGATACATTCAGGGCCAACCAGAATACCAGAATGCTAAGAGAATGACAAGCATTCACGTTTGTTTGCTTCTATATCGGGGACAATACAAGTCTAGCCTGCTAGTTGGTGACTCGGATATCCTCTCTTCTTTCAGGCCGGTGAACGCTTACGATACAGAATAGCTCGTCGAATCACTATATTAATTACCGTGACAGCCCAAGAAAAACATCTGCTTTCGCTCTCATGTCTATTCTATCCACGCGATCAAACTACTGTGTTGTACTTTTAATTGTAAGCCACTATACGTAACAACGACCTGTCCCTAGCCTTATTTTCTCGGTGTTGTCAGGCTATCTTTACAGTACATGGGGAAAGGCGGGAAATATAAAGGCTCCGATGACGTCGTTTATCGCTCTTAGACTATTAGTGAAATGTCAAGTCTGAGAGCCCGTCTTTCACAATTGTCAAGCGAATACCATTGCGTGAGCAGATAAATACATAGAGCCAGATTATTAGAGATGACTTCGTCGTATCATCTTCTAGGGGGCTCTGGACAACAGGCAGGCACTTTGAAGCTTGGCTTGGCTTGGTCACAGCGCTACGAGGAGGGTGCTGTGCCACTGAAGCCCTCTGTGGCCATTACGAACACGCTGTGATAGCCTATTCAGAAAGAGTGAAAAAAAAGACGTTTAATAAAATGCATAATAGAATTAGCTTCCAGAGCTATGACAAGACCAAGACTAGCATAACACGATTTTGGTCAAGCCTAGTCCTAGTTGATCGATCTCTCTTCTCTTCCCAGACGCGGGGTTTTCTTCTTTTTTTCCTTAGACATTCAAGTTTATCATTGTTTTGTTTGCTATGGTTCCTTTGTCTTCCCCCCCCCCCCTCCTACTAATACACATTGTTTATTTAGAAGGACATCCGAAAACAAAGATATTATACTCTAAGAATGATAGAGCAAGGCAAAGAAAATAAAGAATCATAATACGCCGTAGACACAGCGACCATGCGTCTCTGCGTCTTGACCCGCCGGATGGATTTTGCCTACAGCATCCCGAAGCCGGGATAATACATACAGATACATGTATTCAAGAGATCTCCTTCTTTTGTTTGATATTTATCTTTCTCTAGTTGAATTTATCTTGCCTGGCATTGACAACTCGATAAGAAAATGGCCGGATGGACGGGCCTCCTCTGTAACATAATCCCAGTTGGTTTTTTCCTTCTCTCTTTCTTTTTCTTGTATTATCACGAAACACCCCCCGCCTTTTCATTTCCTGCCTGTTTCCATTTTTGATTTTGTCTCTCTTTTTCACGAACCAACAGCAAGCTTTAGACAATCTGATACGAACCTAAAAGCATATATACCAACTAAAACCCGGTCGAGCCCTGGTCCAAAGTCTAGGACTAAGTCTGGGCTAGGTAAGATCCTAGGTCCTTAGGTCCGGTCCAACTAAGGTCCAGGCGCTTGCTTCTTTAGCTTGTCACGGGCCGTCGTGTCATCCCAAGAGCTGGAATACAACGGCAGATGATACTATACGTAAATCAAGCAAACAGGTAGAGTATAGCATAGCAAAGTAATTCAAATTAAATTCATTATGCCGATGTATTGATATGTCGTTTAATGCTAGTACGATAGTGACAAGTTCGAGTTGTCACAAGATCAGCAGTCTCATAGCTCGTATCATCCTCGTGTCGCCTAGGTCTACAAATGTTCGTTCATCTGCCAGTAGAAGAGGGGATGAGCAGATGGAGAGAGATGGAGATTCTCTAGATATCAAGTCATTTAATGCCTCTTTTTAAAACTTGCGGCCAATTCTTTCGGTCTTCACTAGATCCCGAAAGGGAGGGGAAGTCAATTTTACAGCTAGATATGATTATCTATGTTCATGCTAGTTAGTACATGCATTCATACATATAGGTGGTATCTATGTACAACAAGCTATAGCAACTACAATCAGAGCTAAGCCAATGCCCTAGAGCGGCTGAAAGAAAGGGCCCCCAACAGGGAATATGAGAGCTGGGTGACTGGAGCGGGGTCACCCATTTTCATGTTCCTGTCGTTTACAACTGATTGGTTTGTTTTGTTTGATTGGCTCAAAGCAGCTGAAGCCAGGCCAACAAAGTGCCAACTGACAGTTGATTGATTCACTATCGTAGTAACTCTAATGGTCTGGGTCACAAACATAAGCCAAGGAAGAGGGGAAGCCAACTTTGTAGCAAGGGACTCGGTAGAAAAAGAATACGGCAAGTACAAAATACGAAAATCAAGAGGGGAACCCAGTCCGGAACGACATCCCCTCGCATTTATTGGCCTCTTGATTTGTCTTTTGGTCTACATGTGTATGTACACATACACATTATATTCCTCCAGCGATAGACAATCTTCATATCTTTCTCAGTTTGGTGTTCCTTCCCCCTCCTATAGCATTGACATCAAGCAGAACTTATGGCTAGTCACGGATGTAATCTAAAGCAAAAGGTACAAAAAGACTCTAAATCAAAGGTCAGTAGTTCAACTCCGCTTGAAGCTAAGATTTTTCTCCGACAAACAACATCAAAAGAGTAAAGCCTGGATAGCTCTAGCTTTTTTTGTTGCTTATGAACTTAAAATAAGCGCCTGCCCTGTTAGGTCGCATGTTCGTTTGCCAGGTAAGCTAAGAAAGAGCTCCCAGTTTGGGTTCTTGCTTTCCTGTCATCTCAGCCACACAGGCGGGCGAAGTGCCTGCAGGAAAATCGTCATCACGTCTCTACTATTATTATATTTATCTTGACTTTTATACCAAAAACCTGCTCTGTAAACCGCTGTCATCAAAGTATACGACACATTACGGAAGTCTCGGCCACGGCTTCAGGGCTGTGAAAATGAATCTGGAACCAAAACACCATCACGAGACCTAGGCAGGCACCCTCGATGTTGTCTTTCATCATCTGAACCTTCTGTCCCTCCTCCCCTCTTCACGTCTTGACTTCGCCTCTCCTGAGTCCCGGGACCTCCAATGTCTTTGATGTACAGATAGCCTTATACGCATGTTTCCTATTCGTTTACTTACAATCCGTAGGTATATTTGTTTTGTTTCATCGTAGTACATTGTTGCCTAGTTGAAATCAGCCTTTTCTTGCTCCCCGACCAAGCCGTCGGTTCTTATATTTTTAATAAACCTCGATATGCTATCCTTTTTCGGTCTGGATATGACAACCGAGAAGTGATGTCAAATAACGCCAGGAAACAGCCTAGTGGTTCTATCTGCTTCTGCCCTTTCTTTCCGACCTTTGTTCCTGCTGTTCCGAGCCGTCGCTTGAGTTCCGTCGGAGTGTCCTATAATCCGGCCATGTGTAAGATGATATCTCTAACAAGCGAGAGGTAACGTTAGTCGAGGCGTTTGGGTTTTTTTCGTTGGTTCTGTCACTCGTAGGGAAATACCAGATACTACATGCAATGTTTTGACAGCTAAGTAGATTCTTGTTCTCTATCACCATCTAACCGGGCCGTGTTTGAAGGTATGCAGCCGGTCAAGTACTTCTTTGCTTGCCATGTCAGTAGTGATTATAATGGCCAATGTGGTGGTCATCATTAAATCCACTAACACAGCCCTCGGCATAGTTCGTTCAGCGGCCACCCAATTTTCAGGTTTTATTCTTACTGTGTCTCGGAGATCAGGGTCCCAAAAGAATCCAACCAGAAAAAAAACACAAATTTCACAAAGGCTTATATAATACTTAACAATGGACTTGTCAAGTTAACTCTTAGCATAGCTCGAAGAGTCTAAGCCCACTTGTGGTCTAGTTCGTACTAGACACAATAGAGAAAGCCACTAAGCTGATGTCAGTCTAGCCACCATCAACAAAGCCACTAGTAATGGCGCTAGTCGTAGCAGCTAACGAAGTAAACCTCTAAAACTCAAGTTCTACCAAACTAAATATAGCTGCTTACAGATTTTGGACTGAAAGAATCTGAAAGATGGCAGCGGGCTGTGGCTGCAGCACTTATGTTTGGATTATATGAGAACTTATGGTATGTAGGGTTAGACAAAGACAAGGGGCAAACAAAAAGAAACATTCGACTAGACTTTTCGCAGAATCCTAAATGATTTCTCACAAGACAACCAAAGGAGGGATGAACGGGAGGACACCAAAAACCAGACGGTGACTTTAACTAGGTATCTCGAGAATAAAAACTGAATATATACATGGTAGGAATGCAAATTGAAAAGAAACCTTCCGTCTTGGATCGTCTTAGATCATGATGGTTTAGAAGCACCGGCTTTGCCGACTGACCAGTCAATTTTTTTTTCATCTGTCTACATTACAGTAACATCTTCGACTGCCAAAAAATTACTCTCTTTGCTTACATCTGTTGGTTTATTTGTTTTTGCAGTCTACGCATTTCTCATGTTGTATCACTGACCGCCTTTCTAACCGACCCCACGATTTATGCATTAGGGTTATGCACGTCTAACCTACCACCAGGGTTTTTGATTTTTGATAGACGTACATCGAAGCTCATGGAAGCCTTATTTATCTCTACCCGGGTAAGCAGAAAAGAAAAGAAAAAGCACAAAAGATAACAAAGATCGAATGAGACGATGGAGAAAAGAGAAAAGGCAGAAAAAAAACGGGTAGCCATTCCGAGGTTGCGCTAATGCTGCATCTTTCTCCATAACGCACTCCGACGGAGCCTTGTTTTTTTATGGCTTTGGAGTATGAATCCTTAGGCCTGTTTATTTGACCAAGTGTAGTTCTTCCTCTTTTGCTTTCTTTTGCATACGAAGCTTGGCTGATTGGAAACCTGTAATAGCAACGTTTAGATACAGTATCGACTTTGCCTGCTTACATACATGACCTCCCTGGTTCTTTCTTTTATTCTTAGAGCTTGAAAACATAGGAAACAAAGAACTGAATTTGAAAGTCAGGAGAAGGCCCTTCTCTTTCTCGAATATGAACTCCACGTTGCTTGTCAGGTTCCATCGGATGAAGGAATGCGTTGCATACATACATAGTACATATACATCGTCTTCTCGAGGCAAAATAGAAGACAAAGACCACGAAAGAACGTGGAGGGCCCACTTGTCTATGAACGGTGTATAAATCTCTATCAACTTTGCAGTAGCGTCAGTAGTATCAAGCTATCCAATGTATAAGTATGCTACTTCATACAGTGACAGTTACAAATAGGACAGGGTAGGCTAGGCCAGACCAGATCTATACTGCACTATTGACCCAACCTATAACCAAGATGCAGGCAATGGCATAACAACAGTCCAGGGCTTGAAAACAGCGGTCAGTCTTGTTGGACCACCGTGAGAATCAATACTGCCGGTAGTAAGGAATAATAACAAGCCTGAACTACTTTGCATTACCTATTCCTACACCGAAGAAGACAACAAAAAAAACTGTCACTTGACACTTCAAAAAGTCATCCCATCACAGCCATGGCGAGAAATCCCAAGCTATTGCCCCCCCGGTAGTTTTTTTTTTACAACGCATTACGAAACCTGTCCATAGTCGTTACTATATGTAAGTAGCTGGGAAAGCGCGGTGAACAGATGGCTTTGGCTAGCGAATCTGGCGAGAGCTGCGTGACCTCTATGCTATAGCAACCGGTAGTAGTTTCGAAATCCGGGTTATATTCGAACTATATCCAGGATATCAAATCATACTCTGGGTGCTATTTTTGTTATTGTCATTCCCGGTGCTTGTTATCTGTGTTTTGTTTACATAATCCTCTAGATATCTAACTATCACCATTAAAATATGAGGCTTAAGTCAATATGTAGACATTAGCTTTTGTAAGGCAAAACATTTATATTAGCCTGTGGAACTGCATTATAAGGACTAAAAACTAACTTCTATACTAAGTAACTAAACTTACTTTTGGCGAGCCTACTAGCTATCTGTAGTTTTCTGCTTACAACTACATGTCCATCTATAGGAGTACAAGCCTCCACTCATATCGATATCATGTCTCTCTTAACACTCCACCTATATAAATATATGCTATATATATATCATACCAATAGTCCGCGTGTATTATCAAGGAGATCATCAAGACGGAGGTATCTATATGGGATATAGCCGTGAGGTGTAGTAATTATCGGTGTCCGAGTTGGCCCAATTTTTAGCCAATGGAGAAATCAGGGCCCCTTTCTCCTTTTTCTTTTCTTTATAGTTCTTTCTTAGAGCTTATATGTATTAACTTAGCATTGCTTCCTTCAAGCGCTTGAAGACTCAAACAACACATCCCGTTGTATAGAAACTTCGCCTCTAACTACCACCCTCCATCACGGCCTATTAGTATGCTATACCCAAGATCTAGCTATCTTTTACGCTCTTCCTCTATCCTACATATCCGTTGGTTAGATAGCATGTGTGCAGTAACCTTATCATGAGAACAACAGGGGGGGGGGAACGGAGGGGGGAAGGGGAGGATGATCCAGTGGCCAAAATGTATCCTATCAAGATCCTGATCTGTACCTGTTTGTATTCATTGGTTCATTGGTGCTGTTTTGCCTGTTTATATAAGTCTGACACGAGACATGTGATTCGACTATGTTTAGGACTTTTACTTGCAAGCAAGAAAGGCAAGATACTTCATATGACATGTTACGTGAATCTATACAACTATAGTATGTATATAAGTCGGTGTGTAAACTGCACAAACTCTAAATTGCATAAGTTGCTCTACATGTTTATCTTGCCGACATCCTGGTCCGTTATACAATATGTATGTAGATACATGATGTGTGAAGGCTAAAATAAACAGAAACGGTGTTCAACAGCGACAACTATTAGCTTGAATGATCACTCATTTATATAATGTGACTAGTTCCATAGAAATATCTCCACGGTGTGGTATGACATGTTAAAACGCCCTGAATTAAATGCATAAGGCTTTCTAGCCGTGTTTTCGAACAACTAGTACTGTGATTGTTCAAGTATATGTCTTCCATCGCCTGTATACATATATCAATTCTGGATGTTCCTAAGCTGTCAAGGGAGCTCCCTATCTACTTACCTGTATTTCATGGATAGCATATCCAGTTCTTGCTTATCCCATACATTTTACATAAGTGTCCAACCAATCACGGCTTCTAGTAATATCTAAAGACATTTGGACTTTGGAGGCCCATCCATTTCATCCCCTCCCCGTGATATAAATGATTGAGACATGAAGCCTTGTAATGATATATTTTTACCTTTCTGTGCTTGTTTTGTCTTGATCGTCTACAATGCAGGTCCAGAAGCCCTATTTCCGTAAGAACGGTATAATATGCTACATTGTTTATACGCGACTTAGCTTGAATTTTGTCCTTATTGTAGTAACCAAAAAATGATTGGCTTGAATATCTCCGTGAATGTGCAATTTTCACCTAAAACCTTTGGCCAAGGATGCCTAATAGGACGGAATAACCCCCCAAAAGGAAAACAAAAAGAACAAGGGGGGCCAAGGGAGAGAGAGAAGAGAAACGGAATACACACTGTTTTAGCCGCGCTCGTGATGCCTACACTCATCACGTCACATCACACAGTAAATATTGGCCCTTTTTTGGTTTCTTCATAGTTGTAAGCACTATCAAGTACGACTGTGATTGTGATTAGTTGACTGACAACTGGCACCAATGTGACCTATAATGACCTAGTTAAGCAGCCCAAAGGCTGTTACTGCTTTAGTTGGCTCTCAAGACCCTCGATTTACTTGCCGAGCCTAAACTAAGAGGGAAATATTACCAGTATAAAACTCTACTTGGATAGTCCAAGAGTACGATAGAATGAAACCCTAAGATCTATGTATGTTATCGATTCTAGTATTTCCAGATACCTTGTGTATATCTGTAAGTCAACACCTAATTTTATTCTCCGGCTCAAGTCCTGTCCTAAAAGAAGGAAACAACACAAACCCAGTGCTACTATCATTACAATTATAGAATATGCATATCAGGTTGGTGACCTTATGCGGCCTAACATGGACAAGGCCCGAGATAATGGCCGCCCAGACACGTGTTCACGATTCTGGGCTGCTACGTGTAATATCTCTTTGGTTCGAACGGGCTGGTAAGAAAGTACGCATATGATCTACGAGTTGACGGCTATTCTGCACGTCCGTCTTTGTTTGTTTGTTTTTTTGTTTGTTTAGTCGGGGAAGGAAGGACTCCTCAAAGAGATGTCCGTAGTTTAAGGAAGTTACAGGTGGCATTGGACAGTCTTTCAATGTTATATGTATTCTATAACTGACTCTTTATTGTAGTTTATATTGCTCATATCAGGCTTTGTTGGCTGCTGACATAGGTCTTCTTGTGAGTTACATAGCACTATAGTTGTAAGCTAGTAATCCTACAGAGACTACTGAGTGTATCTCATAATAGGGTATCATTTGTGTACTCGTTTTCGGGCTTATACGTTGCCTTATCTACCGTCTATCTTTGCTCATGTGAATAGTGACAAAACAAAACATTAGACAATAATCCCCAATGACTCCTGCGCGGCGTCATTTACTAGACATTGCGAACGTGTGTCTACAGAGACCGCATATACCAAGCTCGTTTTTCACATCCAGACCACTAACACTGAAGTGGTACCATACATATGTATGTAGATGCAAAGAGAGAAATGTATACATCAGTACAGAATAGGCATACTACAACTAGGTGCCTATTCATTACATCTTCTTCCCGCAATCTCCTATTGGCTTCATGCCTATCTATGCATGTGATTGCCTTGAATTTTCGTATGCCATTTCTTAGGTTTTCTTGCGGCGTTTTCACAGCTGAGGCTAGATATTGACAACAACGCACTACTACATGCAGAAATATTTCTATTGAAGCTGTAAGATTTGGAGACTGAAATGTATATGTATAGAAGCCACATGCAGAGCCAGCTACTCATCATGTAAGGCAAACCTAGCCAACTGCATACATATACACATACAGATATATGGGGTAGGCAAAGTCTCTGCCAAATAATAAATACAGCTCGCTTATTGTGTTATACCATACAGTGCTAATACAATATGCATTAGCTTCATCTTTTGCTCAAGTATGCATGTCTGCCGGGCTATTAATTCCATGATATCATAGCCAATATCAATCCTATATTAAGGTCAATTATATCATATCTCAAACTCGTGATCTCGTCTTGGTCGACAAAAGGAAAAACCCTAAAATGCAAGGCTGCAGCTTCGTATGCTTAGAGTGCCACGACATAAGCGGCACTCATCTCGTTTTTTTTTCAACTATATGAGTAAGCACGTCTGCTATGGCTTACCATCATCACGACCATATGAGAGGCTCTCTCGTTTCGGGGAAGGAGGGCATAGACTCCGTTAGTAACTTGACGGGTGGGCTTCTGCTTGAGTCCTTCTCGGCCTTAATTCCCATAATGAGCTCGTATTACGTCAAGACGATAGCATTCGCTTATCATAAACTAGCGAGTCTATAAGCTACTTTACCATTAGCATAGCATGTACCTGTCTAACGAGTAAAGTGTGTAGATCACCTCCAAGAAAAACAACTAGAACCATACTTCACTCTTACAGGTATGCTATGTGATGTATCCGCCAGCACAGAAGTTCGTGTATAGTGCAGATCAACCATGCATTCGGCTGCAATAATGCCGTAGAAGAAGCCATCCGAGCTTCTGATACGCTATCAATTTGGTCCCATCTATTGTATGTATGACGATGTCTCCTGCTTTGCCGGTCTCGGTTTTATTAGGACCGTGACATGAACTTGAGGTCAAATATCCGATGGCAATTTCTCGGGAAGCCACTCGATACGATATCCTCGCTAGATATCAAAAAGATCAGGCGGAACTAAAGGGGGTCGGCAGACTATATGGTCTAAAGATTGTATTGTCATATTGGACGTATACGATACACGTTTCCGTCTACTCGCCATTATCAGCTACAACTCGCTTGTTTCCTCTCAAATCACCTCAGATGTACTTCATTCTGACACGGGAGCTGACAGAATACAGTTGCTCTCTGGTCAAGGTGGGTTAGCTGTCAGTATCTTTGGGTCGTTCTTCAGATCCCGTCGGGATTCCGAAGAGACCAGCAAGACCAGTGTTTATAAGCAAGCAACCGATAAGGTGGAAACACGGCGATGATGCAAAGATACGTGTGATATCTCGATGTGTTTAACTCTGTGCGCTCTTTAGTCAAACAGCTTTATATGAGAGTTGTTGTCTGCTGTGATTCCAGTATAGCCGAACTCGCTTTGTGCGTCACCCACCTCGTCAAATAGACGGTCTTCTATTCGTGTTCCCAGGATAATTTTTCTTCCGCGACGCCTTCTTTTTCTATCTGGCGAGTTCCACTTGAGCTACAATAAGTCTGAATTGTAGGACAGGACACATTTTCCGCGGTGATGCCACTCATCTTTGCAAGTCCTACTTGTTATGCTAGCTTCAGCCCCAGATCTATTGCTACACCCAGACGACCGGTACTGGTAGGTATGGCAGGACGCGTGTTTGGCAAGATGCTGCCACTCGAGAAAGTTCCGCTGCAGTCAATCATCCGACTGCTTGCACACGGTAAATGTCATTCATAGCTACGGGATCTGGCTAGGAATTCATTATGTTGTCGATTCACGATTGAGAAGGCTATTGTTATTTTCTATCAGGGAAGTGAGAGGTGACTTATTTGCCAAGAGTTGATATTTGGATTTGCTTCATATAATGATATCAGCTTGGGATTTTCTAGACAACTAATGAAGTTAAAACAAAACAATGTGATGATAGTTATCGCGGCGTTTAAGCCATTCTGGGGTATGACGTAACCCTATGCTAACACCACGTGACCTATCGGGCGAAATAAATGACTTACTATGTAGTGCCCAGATAATGTGACAACTGCCTTAGACTAATGTTTATGTCTGCAATAATGTGACAACTTCAATTCAATATCTTTCATCTTAGCCTCGCCCACGAGAGCTGTCCTTCAGATTTCCAACATTTAGCGAAAGCCGGTACATCAAAGCCGACTAGGTCACTTCTCCGGCATCTAGGACGTGCGCGGCTTGATATTTCGGAGACTACCAGCCATCCGTGGATCGTAGTGCTCATTTAAATCGCTATACAGCATTCCAATATCAGCGATAAGGGCGAGTCAGCAGAACCCCGCTTCGTTCATTTCCTCCATCACATCATATCCTTAATTCATTTCTATTGTCCGCCAGCCAAATATCTTGCTTCTTAGCGCTCCTTTCGCCTTTAACCACATCCCGGATCGTCGTCATGACGGAGTTCATTTCGGCGGCGCTCTATGAGATCTTCTTGTGGCCTCGCTATGTGGGCCGTAGAGACTTCTGTTCGCTATGCGGCCAGAATCAACCGGTTCCTTTAACAGTGACGTATAGATGCAAATCTAACCCCGATGCAGCCCCTCGTTCCAGTGATTCTATCTATCGTGTTCGTATGTAAACCCCCAAGTATATATGCACATCAGTATGTAGCATTTTAACCCCACGTCACATTCTGTATCCGACAGGCGCCACTCATTACTTACATTCAAACCCTGATAGTCCTCCCACAAGAACCATGGATCTCAGGAACCACGAGATTGAGCACAACCACAGATACAGCCTCGTACAGCTTAAACTATAACGAGACTTCTGATTCCACGCTTGAACCTCTCGAGACCCTCCAAGTAGGCCGCATATTTCGTGAAAACCGTGTGGTGCATGATTACTGCTGGGCTCGGCTTCGAGATCTTATAGCGCCGAACTATGCCTCTCCCCAAGTCCTCGCAAAGACACTATATGAAGTGCTTCTTGCGGTTCTTGACCTTCGCCTGACCTCGCTTCCCTTGTTCTGTACATATCGCAACTATCCTGGCTGCGAAATCAACTACTTCATGCTGTCACGGTCCGTATCTACCGATATCACAGCGATCATGGACACACTATGGACTGCGCCCAGAAAGCCACCTAAGTCGATAAACACCGAAAATATTGATACAGAACAAAATATATCCGAGAAACCACGCAATGCAGGTCACCCTCAGCAAGACGAGGGGTTCGCGATCTTACCAACTGAGCTTCTTTGGGGCATCATCATTTTGTTGGAGCTTGACGACTTCTACAATCTACGCTTGGCATCACGTACTGTTGCCTCTCAAACTCACATAGACCAACTGCCACCAAAGTTCTGGCAGTTATTGTTTGCTCCAAACGGCGAGTTTCACGTCTTCCAACATACAGACCAGCCGGTAACTGAGATTGACGCGCTAAAGTCGGCCGTGAGAAGAATCCAATTCTTCGATCGAATCGCCAGCTATAGGCCAATCAACTTTCCTCTATGGCTCAAGTCAGAACGATGGACCGGCCGGTTGATCGAGCAGCTGGCCAGAACTCTCAATGTCCTCATATCACAAAGGGAACATCTCGAGCCCTTGTCAAACATGTCTTTGCCCTCACCCATTGATTCGCCTAGTCGTCGTAGTTCCTATCTATCGTGTGTTCCGGTCAAGGACCAGAGCTCGACGAAGAAAGCCACCGCTAGGACCAGTCATTACTGTGAACTGCCGCAGCTTTTCACCGCAGGCGCAAAGAACATAGTCTTCCAAAGCCATTTCATCCCTCTATTTGGCCTGAACATTCTTTGTGGTTTGTCCGTTTTCCGAGATGGTACTTTATGTTTCCGGGCAGGCGTGCCGAATCCAATTTTGGCTCACAAGTGCACTATCACTACCAAAGAGCCCATTGAACGAGTCAAAGTCTACGCCACACAGACGGGAATTGTCAACATAGAGTTTATCTCGAAAGAGACACAAACTTCTTGGTTCTTGCACACAGAGCCGACACTAGAGAAGTTTGAATATGCAATCATGGCCTCCGTGCTCGAAAAGCCTACTGCGACCTCCGTGCCTATGGGCTTCTCTTTCGTGGTCGATGTAAGTAGGCCAGGCTTCCCTTCCTATCCACATATATACAGGCTGACTAACACCATCTCTTTAGCCCCTTCGCTTCATTGATTTCTCTATTGAGGCTGTGGAGCCAACAAACCCAGATCAGGAAGACTCTCCCGTGATAGTCAACAAACAACTATGGCTCGGCTCACGAGAGCCCACTGGCCAAATCAATTGCTCACAGTTCCATAATCCAGACAAGTCGGCTCTCTGCTGTGACGAGCTTATATTCGCCGGTCGTCACGGCGAACTCTACCACACCATTGTCAAGCTGTCGACCGTCATTAGCTTGTATGATGGGGCTCTTCATGGAATCTGTATTCACTATAATGACGGCACGAAAGCATGGCTCGGCAGCAAAATGCCCGATCCAAATCTGAACTATATGGATCGGCCACATGCGAATCTCTGCTCTGTAGAAATCGATGGTGCGGGCGGGGAGCGCATCGAGAAGTTTACGACCAAGATATCACGGCTCCCATTTCCACGATCCAAGGTCATGAAAGCATATACTTTCCTCACCTCATTCCAGGTAAGTGGGATTTTTGTCCACCATTAGTATTCTATACCTATAGTCAACAAATAAACTTACTCTCTGGGAATACTCTCTTTTTAGCTTCATCTTGGCTATCCACATGCTGAAGAGTATCCACAAGGTCTTAAGACCCGGAGTGTGGATCTCTTTCCACAGCCGATTCTTTCTAGGTACTCTAGTTTGCGATACCTATCTAACAGCCCCGATGGAGAAATCCACGGGGTTATTGTTGGGTTCAGAATTGGTTGCCCTGTAAGTCTTTCCAAAATCATATGTCATGCTACTGCTGACAGAGTCATGTTGTAAATATCGAGTGCTAATACTGACCTTATATAGATTGTTGGCGGGCCCATCCAGATCCTCGAAGCCATTTGCAGCGAAAGTTTAAATTCATCAGCTGCATAAGCTGCATAAAACGACTAAGAATGTCAAAAGAAAGCAGTTGTCAACAACGACAGAAAACCCAAGAACAACAAACAAACAAGTACTAGCTACAAGCATAGACCCTAATATCAACCGGCTTATCTGTATCCTATATGAAAGCCCACGGCGTATGACGCATTATTATCAAATATACATATGAAATCATATGGGAATCCAAATTCCCGTTGTCTCCTTCTCTTTCTTATATCAGATAGAAGCTCAGGCCAAATGCCCGTCTGTGAACAAAAGCTGACCACATCTGATTTTCTTTTTGAGTGCCGTTTCGTCGTAACCCGCTTCCTAATGTCAAACTGTACAATAGATTTCTATCGACTACAAGATCACTATGGTGCTCGTGCTGAAGCTTTACCCGCTTGAATTAATCTGGATACACTAAGATGAGATGATTGTTTGTACTAGTTCCTGAAATAAAAACTGACATTTGATACAATTTGTCTGTAAAAGCAAAGTATGACTTCAGTTGTATCTATCATATTCGTTTCTTTCTTCTTCATGAATTATAAGGTCAGGGTGCAACTCACATTAATGAAGACATGTAGCGTATGAGATAACAAAAACAAATAGGAAAGCATTAGGATAACATTCGAGCATTTTGCATGAGGATGTCGGGCCCTATTGTTACTCTCGCTACATAAACGCACGATACCTTTTTTGTTCTTTTGTTGGTTGAGTCAAGTTAGTTGTTCGACCGTTTTTTTTCCATGTATTAATGTCAGGTTTTAAGCGGATATATGCCAGCCTAACTAATAAAGTGACGTGTTTACGTGCATATAAAGCACAGACACCGGAGCCAGTATTTTTGTCCAATTCTTTTCTTCCTTGATATATAGCAGTAAGGAATCGGGAATACATAAACATGTACATCTTTTTTCATGTATGTAACTCAATGTATGGTTGTACCATTATTAAAGAAAAAGAGGGCCATGCTTGATATCAATCTAGTGTTGGGTCTATATATATCACGACTTTGATATAGGTCTAAGCAACCTATGGATTCATGTCCGGAATGTAGGCAACATGCAGAACAACAAAAGTCAAAGAAGCGAACATTGGCATTTATCTTGCCAGGGTAGCATTGCATATAGCGCAGTTGCCGGTGATGTTACGTAGATTCGTTCATATCTACATACGCAAAAAAGATCAGAGATAGAAAGAGATTTTGATTCTGCTTCTAAATGGATCAGTTTTACCTCCTTAGCCTCGAAAATGAGGGTCTTGCAAGCAAACACAGATAAATAAAATAAATTGAAGAACACATCATGTGATTATTCGGTGAACTGACGATCAAAGAAACTTTTCTTTTCCTTCGATTTTTCTTCTTCTATATTCTTTTTCTTAATCTTGTTCATGGGAACTAAGCAGAAGGGGCGAAATTCAAGCTAGCAAGGGCACTAAATCAAGAGAAATAATGGGAACGAAAACTTAATATGGAAATATGTCGGGGACAAGGGTGTTTCTTTTTTAGATGAGATATAGAGAAACAGGTTCATTTTTTAAGTAGGGTTTGTCGAATTACGAGTGCAGAGAGAGGACAAGGAGTTTCCAATATCTCGAAAAGCAGAATTAGACTTGAGTAATGAACTAAAACTAAGGCAAATAGCTCGAATACAATTCTTATCCAAAAATCAAGGCAAGCAAACGATGAACCAATTTATTGAGATGTGATATAATAAAGGACTCGATCATTCTCGATTTCTTTATTTCTGCTAATCCCCCATTAAACTACTTTTTTTTTCGTGGATATTATCTTCATTTCTTGTGACTTGGCAAGATAACAGTTAGAAAATAACAAGAGAGATAAAGTGAGCTGAAAAAAAAAACCGAAGATCGTAAAATAAAGATATCAAGTTCCACCATCTTGGGGCCCTAAGCGATTTTAATTAACAAGGGGAGAGGAATTTTGATTTGATGAAAAGAAGTTGATCTTTTTCGAATACAATGACTAAAGAGCTAACTAGATAATAATATAAAAAATAGCATGTCAACATGAATTGTTCTCGCTTTTGTTTTGTTCATTGGATATTTTAAGATTTCAATTTCTTTTTTGGCTGTCCTTTTTTATAGCTCTCAGTAACTATGTAGGATTGAGTTCCCCGATTCTTATTCTTCGATTAGTTAATGCCAGTCTATATACAATATTCAACTATATATAAACTTCAGTTGCGTATCCCGAAATGTTATGACGTCGAATTATATGCTCAGCCACTTATCAGTTGCTCTTGATGAAAAGAAACAATGTGACCATAATAAACCTTATCTTAGAAAAGTATTCTACACCACGATATCTCGGTTTCTATGACCTTCAGTATCAGCAGCATATCATCTATAAACTACTACATGGTCTAGCGGGTAAAGTCTGTCGTGAGATTCACCATCCGAAATGACGCTTAGAAGCAACTATCCGTGCGCAATATGTACATTTTTTTGCACTCGCCTAAAATGTTCTTATTACCACGCCGTTTTGATATGGCCATTTTTCTACACTTTTTCTTCCTTTTCTCATACTTCTTCATTTATGCACGTATGACACATCATAACTATCACGAATGTGTATACCAATATACTATCACACCAATACCACTATTCATCATGTCAGCTCAACCTGTTCTGGAGCAAAAGCTTCAACAGATATGGCAACAAATGCAGCATCTCAGAAGCCAGGAAGAACATGTATATGTAGGAAAATTACCAGATCAAAAGGGCGTTAAAATATGAAAAGAAAACTAGGAGGTGCAAGAAAAGGTATGTCGAGAGCAAAGAGTTACTTCTTAGCGTCGTTTTGGACGACAGAGAATAGACGCTGTACTATGTAATAGTTCCTGATCTATTAATGGTCTGGGTAGCCCGACGTTTACCGTCTACCAACTTAAACAAGAGTGCCAATGTGAGTTTTCGATTCCCTTTCTATTTTTTAGGCGAGATATCTATTTATCCACTTACATGTATAAATGGCATTTATATACAAAGTCACCCAAAACAATGACTTGCATATCTTAGTAAAGTAAAGCTGAAATGAAGGGAACAAAAGGGAGAGGACATTCAGACTTAACTCAAATAATAGCGTTGACAATTGACAATGGCATCTTCTCTTTTTAACTATTAACGGCAATAAATTCTTGTCTCGATGATCATCGTGGCTTGACAGATGCTGCAGCTGCTGAAAGAATGTAAGGGGTGATGATATTGTTCTCTATAACAACACACAAGGGAGATATAGATATTCGAGGCTACGATATCATTGTGATCTCTTATATATCATTAGTGTGCTGGTTTTCATTTAAACGACGGAGAGTTCCTCAAGGCACTTATAAACACGGAATGTAATCAGATTCCTTTTCAAGAAGGTCCTTTTTTTCTTCCTTTCTCAGTCGAGAACAATTGGTAACAGTCCAAGACAATTGAAGGGCAACCTAAGGAGAACAAAATATTTTGTTTGAAAAATAATAATAAATAAATCAAAAACATGTTCGCAAGGGTTAAGTAACCTATGTGTATATGTATATGTGACTGCTTTGTTAGGCTCTCTTGTCTTCTTCTTTTCGTACATGTATGATTAAAATGTTCTATTCCTCTTCTTAGTTGTTCGCAACCCTGGCTTCTTCTAAGATTTGATGCAACGCTTGAGTGTCACTCTAGAAGCAGGGACCGGCGGTCTTACAACGATGTAGAAGAAATAATAAGCTAAATAAACCAGCAAGTTGAACTAAACAATCGCACTAAAACATAAGAAGGGGGAAGGAAAGGGAAACGAAAAAGAAAACTAAAGGAAAGATAATGAGGCAGAAATGTAATGTACAATGTATGGTAGGAACTGGGGGATCCAGAACCAGCACGACCCTTGAAGAACAAAACATCAAGAATGTACGATGTACAAAGTACATGAGAGATTGTGCCGTCCCTTATCATTTACTTTATGCCCGTGTTATACTACAACAGTGTAAGAGCGTCCGGACGGGCTTTAGTCGTGCGAAAGGTAGAAAGAGACACTGATAGAGAAATAACACTAAAGAGAACGAGTCACGGTCCAAACAACATCTACAACGCGCCACTTGATGACGGTACTTTGTATAAAATGTCCAAGCGAGAGACAGCCACTCACACAAACTGCATAACTGTACGCAAGCTGCAGCGAGGCATTATCGACGAGTACAGATACAAGTATAGCTGTATGTATTTGTAGACCATTTGGCGTTTGTCGTTTGCTGACTGGGCGAGAGGGAAAGACAAAAAGACTTTGAGGTCTTGCCTGGTGTCTCACCACCGCCATCTATATGTATACTTGAGAGAGACACTCGGAGGCAGACTACGGATGGGGAACCTGTTTTGACGCAGACTGACCGATAATAAGCTACAAAGAACGAGCTCTAGGTTCTAGGACCACTTGTATCCAACCGAATATGTCGTGCTACATACTGATGGTAGTACTTGGGTACTTTGATGCTGGCATTAATTATGATTATAATATGGCGCTAGCGCAGGACATGAGATGGATGCTGTAGCTGTAATTGAAGGCTTTGATCTTTGATCAGTTCTAAAGAGATACAAAAAGAGAAATAATAAAGAGATGGTCGTTCGTTAGGTCGTGCGTACGTCAAGCAAATTTCTTGCAAAAATCTTTTCTTTTTGCAAGATATGTTCAGATGGTAATATTCTGAATTATTGCTATGATTGCCTGTCTGCTCAAGTCTTCAGATTTTAGTTTGCGCTTGCCTCTTTCTGTGATCTGACCGATAGAGAACGATGCCAAAAGAGGACAAGGTTCTACTTTGATCTTGTCCCAGCCCAGCCTACTTTTCTTTGCTTGCTTGGCCTGGCTGGATAGGAGAACAGAAAAGGACATAAGAAGCTTGCTTTATTGTGTCTTTCTCTCAAAGCCCCCCCACCGGCTCTCAGACCTTTCTGTTATCCCTTGCTCGTTTCTCTGACCGGGCTTATTGGCTCGTTCGCTGGCTGTTGTCTGTTGCTGGGACGAAGAAGAAAAAGAAGAAAGAGCTCTGGTCGTCTCCTGGGCTAGCCCCCCCTGGCCCGAGGCGACTGGCTAGACATAGCAAGAGAAATGAAGTGATAATACATGTAGCAATGGGAACTATCAAGGAAACGATCGTCAGACGAGGAGTTCTCTTGGGGGACTTTGCTTTGGTTTTGGGGCAAGAGAGGAGATAGAGCCCGTTCTTGTTGGCGATTTATGGAGCTAGACCAAAGATGAACGAAAGTCTGGGACGTCTATCTACATTTTAGACGCTAAAAGAGGTTATTGTTAGCGTGTACAGATGTATACTTCCATAGGATAGAAGACACAAATTTGGTAAAGGCGGCAATGGCGACAAGAGGGAGCTCAGACTTGAGTGGTGGTTGAAGGAGATGCCGGGAGTCTTAGCGAACATGCAGAAGATCCAACCTTGTTAATTTTCAGTCGCAAGTGGTTGTTTTTCAAGTACTCTTTCAGTCTAGAGATTCCTCATCAAGGGCAGGAAAAAAGAAAACAAGCAAAAACTGTACAGGGCGGACTGGAATGGCTAGCCACGAGGTACACAAAGGGTTCATGGTATAATACTCATGGTGTAATAATCATGGTATGATATTGTGCCAGAGGCTTCAAACTGCGCAAAAGAGTGAAGCATGAGATCACAAAGGTAATTGTGCTAGAGAATAGAAAACACAAAGTAGCCTCACTTGTGCAAAGTGATTTGACGAGATATGAAGCTGCAAGGGTCTGTCTGGTCCGATGATTGATGAAGGCTACTATCGGAGACAGGGCCTAGCCTGCAAGATTGCAGCGAGTGATCTAGTTGTAGTTTTCTGGCAGAGTTGTTTTGTGCTTCTTCTTGAGCTCTTTGCAGCCGGCCATCTCATCTTGGTGAGGTCCATCCCTTCAAGAGGGGGACGAGAACAGGATGGAAGAGAAGGGAGAGAGGACACCTCCGGGCTCTGCAGGCCTCGAGCTAATTCGATAAGATGAGAGGAGGGAAGCTGTTTCGAAGGCTGTCTGGAGCCAGAAAAACCCCACAGCGGAAAAAGAAAAGCTGCATGTGTTTATGTGACATTTGGGCGTTTGAAGTTGCTGCTAGTGCATTGCTGTGCTGTTTGGTGCCATAGAAATGGATAGTATGGTGAATTAACAAGAATAAGAACAAGAACGAAGAACATGCCTGTATGTAGGATGCAGGGGCTACATGTAGACTATCTGTCTACCATAGTTCGACTGTCGACTACGAAGCCGCAATAGCTAGGCCCACGATAGTTGAGGCTCGAGGCTGTCTATATGTAGGTAAACAAACAAACATAGGTGACTTTGTGGACCTAGGGCCTGGAGCTCCCGAAGTATCTTTTTGGTGGTGTATGCGGGGTGAGGTACCTGGGGAAAAAAAGCAGGCACTAGAAGCCTTAGCAACAGAATTGTTAGCTGCAAAAAGCCCACTTTAGTGCCGCTGCTTTAGCACCTGGTTAATATGTAGCTTCGATGATTAGCTTTTGCTTATTAGCTTCTGCTCTAGCCTCTGATTTAGCCTCTGACTTAGTACTGTTACGTCTCGGTGCAGCTAATTTACAGTGGCCCACAATGTACAGTGACACGACAGCTGGCTTCCTTCAGGCTAGGCCCTTGTTGTTTTGAGAGCAAGCCCCTGTGTGGCTTTTCTTGCTCTTCACGACAATTAGATTGTTTATTATTATTATTAGTTACCTTTTTTTTAATTTTTTTTATTTTCCTCTGCCTCAAACTGATTTCTCTCCCTTCTAATTGCTCGCTTGATCGTGCCCCTGATGAATCTTCCTTTGCTTGGAGGTAGACGCTACTATCATTACTGCTATCACTACTACTGGCTACTACTACCTCTGCCTCTGCTATTGCCATTGCCATTGCTACGAACGGCTGTGGCCTGTTTCTGATTTTGATTCTTACTGGGGTCTCTCATTGGGTTACGATCCTAAGCTCTACCACCGACTTTCTTTCTCAATCTCCTGGTCGTTCTGATCTTCTTCTTTTTTCCTTTCTCTTTGCGTGGTTACCAGTTTAGTTGTTGCTTGGCTTCTTCTCTTTTTGCAACTGTGCGCTTCGGCTCTTTTGTCGCGATACTTTGAATTTTTGCGCGTGAAATCTGATTTGCCGCAGTTTCGAAAACAAAGACAAACAACGACGATATCATCACCATAATAAACAAGAACATCAACAACAATAACAAACGCCGATTCTGACTTTCTTCCTACGACCTCACTTTCAGCCTTGCCCTTTTCTCACATCCGGCAACTTCACTGTCGCTTCCGTTCTGTCGCAGCTGCCGCCAACAGCTTGTGCAATTACGGCATCGAGAAACTACGGCATTGCCCACTCCGTTCTTCTTGACTCTACGATCACGATCTCTATCATATCTTAGAATTTCAAACCTTGACGGATATACAAGACACGACGACCATTCATTGCCATAGATCGATCGACACCGCATGTTCTGGGGATCGCTGTCTGTCTGCTTCTTTTGACTCAATTCGTTCACTCCTTTAGACATCTTATCTTTTCTCTTCTGTCCTATACTTGTTTTGTTTTTCTTTCCAATTCTCATTCTTTCTCAAGCCCTCATTTGCATAAATACATAGCATATACTGGCGGCTGACTTACTCTGCGCCAAATCCACTTAAAATCACATCACACCTGCAGGTTAGCGACCTCCTTCGCCTCCAATTCGGCCAGCGCAAAGCTACTAAACAGTAGCTACGCCTGCTACATATATCGACGGCAAAAACCCAGCCTCCGGCTATTTATTTTCACTGTTGTTAGCCTTGCTTGTGGCTACAATCCAATATTCACTTAATATTTGTCGCCGGCTTCCAATTCTCGTCCGTCAGCTCCAATTGGGCGACATTTAGGGCCTTCTTCAGCTGCATGCGCACTGTTCGAAGAAACCGGCACAGTCGCCCACGCCCTGAACTACTTTTATACTCGCTGCTTTGTGCTTGCATCATATAGAAGTGCGCTGACGTTAGCTCGCCTGACGCAAGTCGCACCATAGCATGGCGACTCTCACAGCGTCCCAGGCGACGTCGACACTGACGCCACCGACCAGTAGCCATGGCCGTGTTGATGGCCATGAGTCCTGGGAAATTTCCCAGGTAAGATAGTACACCCAGTAGCACTAAAACTATTACTAGTACAATGTGCGGCAAACGGGATACGCACCGGGAATCTGCCATTGTGTCCCGCCCTAACGTATTCAAGACTTGCAGCTGACTTTCGAGTAGGATATTCATGAAAAAACTACCTTGACGGATAGTGCTATAGACCCATACTCCGTAGGACACACTGACTTTCCTACCTCTCACACTTACCCCGAGAAGCGAAAGCCTTCCCCTGTCAACACAAGTATGGGACACGAAAGAGGGAACGGTCTTAGATCGCCAATCTTGGTTGATGATGGCACTTTTGGCTCTGAAATCAACCCGCCTAGTAATCCCCATGCGAGAGCAGCTAGCCGCGCTAGTGAACGCCGGTCTCGTGAGCGCCAAACCGACGCCAAATCTACCTCTGGATCTTCAGGTCCAACTGAGGAGGACAAGTGGATTCACCGTGACAAGCTCGCCAAAATTGAAAATGCCGAGCTCCAGGCTGCTGGAATAGTGTTACCGAAGCCCCGCGCCGCTAGCCGTAGACGAGATCGCTCCGAACATAGCCACTCTCGTATGGACGACAGCTCCCGCAAGAACTCGTCCAGTGCCGAAAACAGACCGACCGACATCCATCCGCCAGCATGGGATCTTCGACTGCCCGAAGAGATTATGGAGGAGGGCGTCGATAGCTACTGGGAGTCTCCCATGGTCAACGGTAAGACGTCTCGGATCCCGCTTGCTAAGCTCAGCCCGGCTCCGATACCCACCGACTTCCTTGGCCGAGATATGCCTATCGGGCGTTCCAAGTCCTTTGAGCCTGAATACGAAGCTGCTAGAAAGACACGGTCTCGCAGTGATAGCGACAAGACTGGCGAATATGCTAGTCCACAACAGTTATCTAGCTCAGTTCCCCCGTCAACTAGACGTGGCAACGAATCATCTCCACGCAAATCATCGACGACACGCAAGTCATCCGTACCACCTCGACGTAGCTCTTCAAGGCCCAAGACTCGTGGAGGCAAGAAGGCAGCATCAGCGGACGTCCTAGCACTCGTTCGGGCGACTTTTCGCAGTCTGTTGGTTCGGCTTCGAGCAAGCAGCCTGAGGGTGATCCGCCATGGATGATCTCTGCCTACCAGCCCGATCCACGCCTGCCTCCAGAGGAGCAGTTGCTTCCCACTGTTGCAAGACGCCTGCAACAGGAGAGATGGGAAAAAGAAGGCAAGTTTGGCAACGTATACGACAAGGACTTCCGCCCACTCAACGACGAAGGATTTCTCAAGCCCCCGGAGCATCCTACTACTACCGATGGCACGACCGAAGAAGAAAACAAGGGCGAAGAGTGGCCGCTACGTACAACCGAAATCAACCGATCACCAACTGTGCGTTCAGCCTATTCAACCATGCCAAAGATCAACGACAAGGTGCCGGGATCTCCCGTCGGAAGCCCTCGCAGCAACCAGCCTCCGGGTACTCCCCGCTTCGATTCGGAGTCACAGACTCAACAACAACACGGCGACGAGCCACAGCAACAGCAACAGCAACAGCAGACTCCACCCACACAGGAGGAAAAAGACAAGGAAGCAGGTTGTGGGTGCTGTATCGTCATGTAAAAACACGCGAGAACCGACAACAGCTGCTTGTGTGTGCTTCTTTTCTCTTCGGCATGTCTTGAATATTGTATTCTGTCTGTCGTATTTTCTGTGAACGGCTTTTACTTTTTGTGTTGTTTCTTTGCTTTGATACTAGCATCTTGCGAGCGCGTACCTCTTTATTCCCTTTTTTTTTCCCTTCGCGATATTCCCACTTAAGCTTCTATTCTCTCTCTTTTCTATTTCCCTATTCTATTTATTTTGCTGTTCTCTTCTTTCTGCCAACTTTAACGACCGTAACGACTTGCTTGTCTTATTTCCTTTCTCTTCTACAATTGTTTATTCTTTCTGCCTTGCTTGATCTAAAGCTGGTTGTACACGCAACTGGTTTTTTCGTCTTGCCAGGTAGGTGTTTTTTATCCGTAGCTTTCGGTGCCTCAAGATCACCGAAACGCTCATTCGAGATATCTTCAATATTACTCTATTTCACAACTCGAATATTTCGTTGTTGCCTGGGATTTTAGTCTACTTAAGCCGACTAAAGTCCTTATATCCATTTATCTTGAGCCTATCCTATCTATGTTTTTCCGCGTAGATGGAAACTAAAAGGCGTCAGGGCGCGGGAAAGTTGTTTGCTCTCATATAAGAGCACAAGAGGAGAGAGACCTTCTAATTATATATTAAATCGGTGTTTCATCTTGCCTTGTTTTATTTTATCGAGCCATTATATCGTTGCTAGTCTTTCATCCCTTTCCTCCGTCATATTGTTTGAGTTGATTTTATTTCTTTATTTTTTTATATTTGTTTATTCCCCCCATCATATTTTCACTTCTATCTCCTTTGTCTACCAATATTGCGTTTTATTCCCCTCTTAGTTGTTGTTGCCATTCTATCTTTTTCTTCTTCATTTAGTCACCTCCCTCACCCCTTTGAATTCATATTTTATCCAAAGTTTGCTATAGTTTTGCGTTTTCCATCATTTCTATTATATTTCACTTGGTGAGTGAGTGGTAGTAGTGTAGTGTCTCGATACTTTTCAGTGTCACTTGTTTGGTTGAATTGTGATGTGTCTCTTGATAGGTGTGTTTGTGTTGCATATATTAGTCTTGATTTGGGCTGGACTTGATTGAATAGAAAGAATCATTTGTTTGAATCAAAAAAATCCTGTTTACGTGTGATTTATTTTATAGTAAAGACTGAGATATAAACCTATGGTTGCTAATATTACTGTTGGAAGTCCTCGATGTTGGTTGATTTGGAGTTGAGGTGAGGTTGAGAAGGAAGGTGCTTCTGAGTAAGCAAGGCTAACTAATCATGAGGTTCTAGCCTCTTTCAATATGGTGAATGGCAATTTTTAGAATGAGAGCGAGGCTGTTGATAAAGGAAGAAGCATACGGTTTATAGTGATACCAGGTGTACCCGTTGGCACCAGGATGACCGACTGTTGCTTGTATACGATTGGGTTTTTGGCATCTGTCTTGCCCATGACGATATAAATTTGGCATCTAGGATCT